>JAMXBB010000012.1:45535379-45753015 GCA_024138015.1 Lumnitzera littorea | reverse complement strand
AAAATATTTGGTTTATTGTTATTGTTTGGTTATAGCGAGTATGAGATTCTAGAACTTTGTTATTTTGTTTTCCTTAAGACAATAATCACTAAAAAAGAAAATTGTATTTCAATTTCATTGAATAAGCTTTTTGAGGGATTGCTAATGCTATAATTATTTGTTGATTAAGGATGTTAAATACATCCTTGAATTTTGATTTGGAGATTTTACAAGATATTGATGAATTTTTTTATGTGGAGAAGTTAGCAAGTTGGTACGTGGTAAGCTATAATTTCTCAAGCTCTAGGGCATTACATTATATATAATATATCATTTAATATATTTATATATAAATTAAGAATTTTTAATGGAAAAAGAATTTATTTTCCTCATTTTTTTATTTCTATCTTGTGATTAAAGTGTTTTTTTTTTTATAATTATATAAGCATATCTACAAGTTTTGAAAGTTATTTTATATAGGTTATAAAAACTTACATTTTTATATTTTGACTTTACGTTCCAATTTTTTAGACCCTTTAGTGATTTTAGGTAAAATCACGAGTTTGCTAACATTAAATACATATATATAATATATATATTGGCATCATGTATTGCAATTTATATATATCATAAAAACCTTAGCAATGGTTTAGAATATAGTTTGCTATATAGATTTTTTTTTTTGACCAAATGCTATATAGATTGACTTATATAAATTGTTGTTGCTATCTATAAAATATTATATATAATTTAAAAGATATTCGATTACACAAATTACAAAGTATTTATCATTTATAGTGTTTATAAATAATTGATACGTGAAAAAGAAATTTAAGGAATAAAAAATGAGGAACTAAATTAATAGAATAAGATGAAGAAAGGATAAGAAAAAAGAGAGAAACAACATAATATAAAAATAATTATAAAATTAAAACAAGTTATGTAATAAAAAGAATAATCACAAGCTAAAGAAGGCACAATATATTAAACATAATAAAAAATTTTAACCTAGTTAATGTCTTGTGGATGAAAGACTATGTAACTGCTAATGTTAGCACACATCAAATAATGGTGAAAGTATGCATTCCAAAATTATAAAACTTACAATATTTAATTGTGGCTTTTAGAATTAGAAGGTATTTTTGTACATATGAATCGAAGATGCTTTTGTACATATGAAAAGTAATAGTATTTGTAATTGATACTTTCTATTAAGAAAAAGAGAAAATCAATAGAAAAAAAAAGGTATTTTTTACCAATAAATTAGATAAAGTAAATTATCATTATATCCAAAATAAGTTATTCATATGATGAATTTTACTTTTAAAATGGAAAAAGGCCTTTTTTTTTTTATCATTGATAGAAAAATTTTTCTTTTTTATTATCTTAGAATAAGATTGTCTATAACAAGCACTTGAGAGTTATTGACAATTGACATTAATAAGACAACTTTTCTTTTCCCTAGAATGAACTAGTAATTTGTTTTTTCTTAATTAAAACATATACAAAATAAATATTTATAACTACCATAAATAAGAAATTAGATAGCAGACGTGTCAAACATTTTTTTATTTAATTTATACATTGATATTGTTGGAAATTGGAAAGACTTTTTTTTTTTTTTTTTTTGAGTAACATATGAATATTTCATTTCTTAAAATAGCCTCATATAAGTCCATAGTTCATTAAAACACGAAAACCTCCTCCAAACCCTTGATCTATTAGAGGATACAAAATTCTAAAATCCCTTACAAAACTAAAACCCAACATATCATTTACAAGAAGGGATTTAACAAAAGATGGAACTTCTTATTGGATTCTGCATTCTACTGATGTTGCATCACTTGGCTTACCAATTGATCCACCATCATGTTAATCTCTCAAGGTATTTCATTGATCTTCCGTTGCCATAGTTATGAGATTCTTTCCTTGCATAATTTATAACATGATAGTATTTAGCTTTTGGTTCTATTTTGTTTGATAGACATAAAATGCAATCTTTGAATCTGATTCGATCTCTACATTTAGGAATCCCCTTTGAACACAATAATGAATTCCCTAAAAAATAGCCCACAACTCTGCCACCACAATATCTATATTTCCTAGTTTGTGCAAAAATCTCATTAACAATTTGCCTTCATGATCCTTAGTTACTCCCCTTGCTATCGCTTGATTCGTTAGATAGTTTACTATCATATCCGTACTTAACTTTACCCAATTTAGTACTAGAGGAGTCTAAGATAAGTTTTTTGATTCAATGTTAAACACTTTCTATTTCCTCTTCAAAGAAGCCCAATGTTCATGTCCTAAGTAGCATACTAGGGTATTTAGATCTAAAGATATAGGATTTGGCTGAAAGAGTGTTTAATTTCTAATGAACCATATCGTTAACCCTAATCTACTTATAAAAATCACCTTGAATATCAAAATCATGAATATCTTCTTTTGTCACACCTCTACGATTAGTTTTATGTGATTGCACTTGTTGAAAGAATGTGCATTGTCCTCTTATCTATCACCACATCTAAGGCAATTTGAATCCGCTCTTATATTCCTCTCTCTTAAGTTACAAGCAATAGGCAATGAGTTATTTAAAATCCTCTATATCAACAACTTAACTTTTGGAGTTAGAATGCACTTCCTTAATTATGCTCAACTCTCCTCTTTCAAGTCTGGTGTAGGTTCCAACTTTAAGTATATATCATTTAATTTTAATTCCCCCCTCTTGTTAGCTGAAATATGAGTTTCATCTTCTTTGTTGTGTAGAATAATAGGCTCTACTTTTTCCAATAATAGTTAGGAAATAAGGAAACCTAATTTATCCTCATCCTACGTATGAGGATTGCACCAACATTCAACCACCATTAAATCCCATGCTTGATAATGAATGGGTCCTTGTAGGAGTTGACATACTGTAAATTCCTTCTCCCATTTATCCCGCCAAAACAAAGTAGTGTGAATATTCCCTTTATTGACAGTCTCATGTTGACTACACCAATAAGCACTGACTTAGAGCTCCTTAACAAAATGTGTAGCTCTTGTAATATTGGGCACATTGCCAGTAGCTCTAATCTTCCTATGTTTTGCTCTTATTAGTTGAGCCCATGCAATATTTTTAACTTTGAATTCCCAAAATCTTTTGATAGCATAGGCTGTGTTCTTTTTGTATAAATCAACTAATCTTAAACCTCCTTTCTCTTTTGGTTGCGTAACTTTTTCCCATGCCAACTAATGTGTATCTATGGCATCATTTGATCCATTCCAAAAAAAAAAAAAAAAATGTCTCATTATCTTAACCATTCTTTGTACAACTTTAGATGGGACCCTAGAAACCTACATATAGTAAGTTGGAAGAAATTGTAAAATTGACTTGACCAATACTAACCTTCTACTCATACTAAGCTGTCTAGATTTCCATGCAAATTGCTTATGCTGGGCTTTTTCTACTAACATGTTAAATTGCTTTGCAGTAGGCCTTCCCCCTTTGTGTAATGGATAGCCTAAATATTTCTTGAAAGATGTCACTTTATAATATGCAAAATATTTGTGATGTCTTCTTTCATCGTGTTTCTTGAAAAATAGGCACTAGAATTTTGAATATTTATTTTTAACCCAAATAGCTTAGAAAAATCATCTAAAACCTCCTTCATAGCCAAGGCATTCTCCTTATCTGCTCTAGCAAATAAAACTACATCATCTGCAAGCGACAGATGAGATATTTTTAACTTGCTCCATCTTACTATAAAACTTTCCACTTTCCTTCTTGCACCCCTTTTTCAATGATTGTACTCAAGAACTCCATTCCTAATATGAATAAGTAGGGTAAAAGAGGGTTTCCTTGTTTTATTCCCCTTGATGGATTAAAGGGCTCTTGAGAATAACCATTGATCAAAATCTTAGTTGAAACTTATGATATACATGCCATTACCAATTTAATCCATTTATCTAGGAAGTTTAAACTTTGATGAGCCTAATATATGTAATCCTACTCAATACTATCGAATGCTTTTCTAAATCAATTTTTAAAAACATCCAACCTTGTTTCATTCTTTTCTTATCAAAACTATGTAAAATCTCATTAACAAGAACAATTTTATCAACAACTTTTGTGCCTCGTATGAAACTCGCTTGGGTAGGATGAATTTATGCTTCTAACATTGGCCTTAATCTATTTGCTAATATCTTTGTTAGCAAGTTATAATGTATGTTGCATAAACTTATTGGTCTATATGACTTAACTTAATTTGCCCCCTACTGCTTTGGAACTAAATAAATCATCGTTTGGTTTAAACTACAGGGGATAGCTCCTTCTTTAAAGCATTTGATGATTAAATCACCAATCTCCTTCCCCGTAAAGCTCCAACACTTTTATAGAAAAAGGCATGAAAGCCATCTCTACTTATGCCTTCCATGAATTTATTTGATTAAGGGTACTTCTCACTTCTTCATGAGTTACATACTTTATTAGTTCCATCTACTACTCCTTAGTAATCCCATATTTGAAGTCTTGCTCAATTGGATTTGTTCTTGAGCAAGAATTCCTAGTTGTTGTATACAATTTTCTATAAAAATTCTTGAAGATCTCACAAATCTTTATAAAATCAAACTCCCATTCTCTCCATTCATTTTGTATACCTAAAATTTTGTGTTTAGCTCTCTTGTTTTGTAATGCTTCTTGATAGTAAGAAGTATTATGTTCACCATAGGCAACACTATGTTCACCATCCTTTATCCATTTAACTCTTGACTTCATCTTCCAAAGTCATTCCTCTCTCTCCAAGATAAAATTAAGATCATATTTTAACTATTTCTAGAGCGAAATGAAGATTGAAGTTGGATTTGTTCTTAGTGCCTTATCTAGTCTATCTAGCCTTCTCTTCAACCTTTGTTTTTGGTAATGTATAACTCTAAATACTTTTCCATTCCATTATCTTAAGTGAGGTGGAAACATTTCAATAGTATATAACACAACATTTTTCGAGGCCAACCAAATCTCTTTTATTAACCTGATATATGATTCATCCATAAACCACATAGGATGGAATTGAAAAGGTTTAGATTGATTTATTACTTGTTCCTTTTAGTGTGTTTGGAGAAGAAGAGCATTGTGGTCACTTAGCCATTTAGATAGATGATTTATCCTCGATTCAAGATATAGGTCTCTCCAATTGTTGCTATACTACCCTCTATCAAGCCTCCTTTGAACAAGATTTGGCAAATTTTGTTCATTCAACCAAGTGTAAGATGATCCTATAAAACCCATATCTATGAGTCCGCATGTATTTACACAAGAAGTGTATTTATATGCTCTATTTTTTAGAAAAGGACCCCTGCCCTAACATTCATGCCTATTTATTACATCATTGAAATCTCCCTTAAAACATCAAGGAAGATTTCCAATTTGTTGTGCTTGTATAATCAAGCTATCCCAGAACTCCATTTTTTCATTTAACTTAGATGAAGCATATACAGTAAAAAAGAACTAAGAAAAGTTTGAGTTTCTAACCTTAGCTTCTACATGTATTTCTTGATTTATCTTCTTGAGTACATGCACAACCAACACATTTGTACTCTATAACAAGAGTATCTTACCACGGTATCCCTTAGCTTCCACATATGAGTGTCCACCCAGCTGAGAGATGTATTGAAATAAATATGTAGCTAATTTTGTCATCTTAGTCTCTAATAATAATGCAGCAATATTTGGCATATATTCGGTAAATGCATTCAATACTATACCCTATTTGTTTTGAGAATTGAAACCTCTTATATTCCATACCAATATTTGTATAAGCTTAAGCACAAAGGGTGACCTAGCATGGCATCTCTAGTAACCACAGAATTGTAGCAAATTACTTCATTTATATCTGTCATGAGAGCTTGAATTTCCAGGTAAAAATCGTTTGGTGTTTCCTCAGTATCTACTAATGCTAATGTCTCCTCCACGTTGGTTAGTAGTAAGAGAATTGACTAATTTTTCTTCAAGAGGTACATTATCAGTAATGTATACTCTATGATCATCAAGTTAGTGATTCAAAATATTTTGTTGACTACCATTCTCAATGTCTTTTCCCATCTCTTCATTAGCGTGAATGGGTGAATTTCCTCCAAACTCATTGCCACTACTATCACAACTATGTAATCCCTTCTCATACATATGGTTTGTCTTACTCTTGCCAACGTTATTGACCCATCCATCTTAGAAATTGCTGGCCTTATCATAGAAACTTGATGGTAAGGTAGCAGCTCTCCTTGAAGTATCATCACATCTCCATGTTAATTAATATCTTCTTTAACTGATGATTGAGTATCTAATGCATCATCTTAAAGCTCTTATCGATCTAAGGCATTTTGAAGTCTTGATGCAAGAGCTTGATAGTGAATGTCAATACTGCTTTCGTTTCCATTATTACTTTGTTTTTGTGCTTAGTTTTTAACGCTTGTGAGTCTTCTCTTGTTCCAAGTTTTCTCTTGAGTTGAATTTACACCATCTTTGAAAGTTATACTTGAACTTAATTTATTTAGTTCCAATTATTTACTTTCACTTTCCTTAGACACATCCTTAGTTCTAATATTCTGTTTTGGAGGCGTTGCTTGACGTAAGTTTTCTTTTCCTACCGTTCTACATTAACTTAGCTTACGCTACTTATTCTTTTCTTCGTTCCCCTTCGATATTAATGATGCTTAATCCTTTTTCCGGCTTGGAGTCATTAGTACCTTGCATATATTGTGTATTATTCACTTGACTTTGTTTACTTTTTGTTGTTTTCCTTCTTTGTACCACTGTCTAATCTCCATATCTTTCTTTACTATTCATTTTTTGTTCCTCCTATTTATTAATTTCCATTTCTAATTCTACATCACCCCTTTTTGCCACTTGTTCTATACTATGTGCTTCTTGCTCTCCATTTGTGACTTGCTTACTGATCTCCATATTCCCATTATGCATGCTCCTATCATGCATGTTCAAAGGTTTTGCATTCAAAGAGGGCTGTTGAAAATTGCATTCTTCCTTATTCTGCATTTGTGAATAGTTATACTTCAATTGACTTATACAACCACACTTCATGCATAAATTTCCTTCATACTAGACATAGTATAGAATACCTTCAGTCATAATAGAATGCACTAGTGACTCATTAAAATTTACTTGTATATAAGATCTTGCAAACCATCCCCTTTCTACAATAACAGTATAAGTGTCTAAACGTAAAACTAGCCTAATAGTTTCTCCTATAAGTCTTAAAATTTTTGCATCATAGTATTTTAAAGGAAGCTCAAGTATTTACACCCATACTACTACTGAATTATAAGTAGCTAGCGAGGCCTTGAAATTTGGTTCGTTGAGAAACTCCTATTTACAAACCACAAGCTATCACAGATTGCCCTATTTAGGTCCAATTAAAAGTCAAAAGTAATTATATAAATACCCTTCCCCCATTGCAGTCATAGTAAAATACGAGGCAAATCTCCAACTTAGAAAGCCTTTCATATATTTCAAATCAATACTCTTAACAAAAATGTTATTCTATCAGATGATGGAGTTTCAAGAAAAAGTCAAAGGTAATAAGTATGAGTTGGCTCAACCCATTGACTGGTGGTAGTTGGTTTTGCAAGACACAATAGATTTTATTATTAATTTGTGTCATTGGGTTTTACATGACTTAGAGTAAAAGAATTAACATTAATGTGTAGTGGATTTTCCAAGAAGCAAACCTAATAAATACCTTAGAGAAAAGACAAAAGGAAACAAAAGCCAAGCTAAACATGTTTTCCAAGAGATCTAAATAAAGGGATCGGGGGGTTGTGAAAATAAGTAAACAAGCCCATTACTTGTCATGGAATGATCTATTAGTTGAAGATCTAATCTTTAGGCTAGGGGGCCATAGCCCTTTTGGCCCCTCGGGTCCATCCTAGTATATCATATCTATACATATGTAGTGTATGGTAATAACATTTTTACATGAATTATAATAGAATAAATAGTTTTTAAAATAATTACTAATGTGTTCTTTATTTTTTGGACTAAATTACCGGATGTGCTCTACTTATAAAATATATATCAACATTTTATTGTTTTTTATATATCATGTATACGAGACACGTGGTGTATAATACCTAATCAATCTATTTTAATATATTTGTTCACTTGAACACAATAGGAGAGCTTATACCACATAGGTATTTACCTAATAAATTAGCTTCAAGTGGAAAATAATTTACCTACCTCATGAGGTGAGGCACCTAATATGATTCTTATTACGTAAAGCTTTAACTAATATGCATGTTATGGATATAAAGCAGACAAGTGGAGCTTTTACTTGAAATCGATGTAATTGGATGATAGTACTCTAGCTTCATATTATCAAAGTTATGAATGGGACTAAAATGATTTGACCCTATATCCTCAATCATTATAAAATATATACTAAATGTAAACATTTTTAGTATTAGGTAGGCGTAACACTGATATTATTTTGTTTGAACTTGATTTGGATTTATTTCGTTGTTATGGATTGATATAACATAAGAAAAGATTAATGAAAATATCGAAGATAAATCATTATACGAATTTTAGAGTGAAAGTCGTGGTAAAAAAAAAAAAAAAACCATAAATAATGTTGTGAAATAGATCCACTAGCTTCACAATATAGACTCTTAGTTTCACTTACCACAACGCTGATAAGTGATTGAACCATAATTAAGTCACAAGTTTTACGCTTCCATCTCTTTTGCATTCCTGAATGTACATAATAGCATCTTTTTAGAGTAATAAAAGCCCAATTCTAACACTCAATTCAGAAAGTCAATCAAGTAACAAGAAAAGACAAAACAAAAAACTAAGAAAGCTAAACACATCCCTTTTAATCAAATGACAACCAACCTTAGCTAGCTAATGACTATAATTAGCCAACTAACAAATAATATTAGTCGACTGAAAGACTCCATTGGTCGGATTAAGAACTCTAGGATGTAAATGGGTTAAACAACTTTGAGTTCAATTTTAATATTTCCACAAGTTCAACTCAAGAATAGTTAAGTCAAGCTATTGGAGTACTTGATGGAGAAGTATCATCTGGAAAGGAAGTACTCAAGTCACAAGATGAAAGATAGCTCAGTAAGTGGAAGAAAGGAAAGACCTCAAGTCCCTATCCCCTCTCTAGTGCTGCTTATAAGGATTGGTCACCCCATTCTAGTTCAAGGTTTATAATATTTAACTTTGACTTGTTCGTGGACATAACCGTGCTTGATTCAATATAAATATTGGTCAAGTTGAATTCGAGTATATATATTTATATAATTATAATTAGAAGAAAAAAGATATATATATTTTTTATAAATCAGGATTAAACAAACTTAATCAAAACAAACTCAAGCTTTCAGTACCATTTCAAATAGAGATCAAGTCTAAAATTCTAAACTTGATCTAGTTTAAGTCAAGTTTAAGTTTTAAAATTTTGAACAAACATAATATGAGCTCTAATTTAATATTATATCATTTTAGCTCGATTCATTTATAACTTTATGGTCCACTAGCTTAATTGTTTTGTATCAAACTTCACACTATCGTTGTTTTTGTCTCAACAACTCTCAATCAGAATAATGATGCTACTTGCAATCATATGAGAAATTTAATGATTTTTTTCCTCTGCTTTTTAATATTTACCAAAAGAAGCTCTTTTCCCCGTCTTTTAGATGATGAAGGCACACGACTATGTTATTTTGACTGTTATTCTGCAAGTATGTTTGAATCTTCGGAAGTAGTTTTTGTTGGAAATAGTTTGGATACCTAATGGAATTTCTGGTGAATTGACCTCGGAAAAGACTGTTTACTTTTGCTAAGTTTAACTTTGAATTTGTATTTAATCTAAGTGGATAATTTTCATTGTTCGGTTGGGTTTTCCAATACTAAATTATTAATTGCATGCTCAGTTAAAGAAATTACTATTCCATTCTCTCTTTATTTCCAATTGGCTTATTGAGTGGCGAATCCTATTGCTGAAAATGTTGAATAAGGATTTATAACCCCAAACCCATGAATAGTTATTACTTTTCTATCCACGACTTTCTCCGATTTTCATGACTGCCTTTACAAGCAATATACATAACAATATCATATTATAATATTACATAAATAAATATTAATAATATAATAAATAAAAATATAGATAATTATATATTAAAATATTATACAAGATAATAAACAAAAATAATATATGATGCAAATCTATAACAAATTTCGATATTTATTTCATAATTACATATCTATTTAGCTTACTAAATAAAATAATTGCAATTTTATTCAATAAACTATGCAAAATAATAACTTTTTGAGTCTTATTATAATCTTACTCTATTTCTCTATCATAGCCCATAAGTATTTTATTACAATTTTATTTCATCTAACAAAGTAAAGGTGACATAAATCGAGAAAAGAAAAAAAAATTACAAAAATAAGATATTTGGGAAAATATTCTTAGATATTCTACACTTGAAATCACCTCTTCAAGAGGTAATTTTCACGGGGATTTATTCTCCCTATTCCTCTCCTCCTCCCATTCTACATGCAATCAATTATATTCCCAACTCTATCTCTCTTAGGTCATTTGCAAAATCCCTCTACCAAATCCACCATCTAGGTCCCTTTTTTGAGAAATCAACTACAAATCGAAGTAGTTGTATGGTTTAGGTCTCTATTGTGAGAAGTTTTTTGAAAACGTGGAGATAATCGGTGTGCTATTTTCACTTTCTCTCTCTAAACATCAATATAGGAAAATGTATAACTTTTACTCATTTTAATATAATTAAATACATGTTTTTTGAAGAAATAGTGTTCTCACTTGAAACATGATGGTACATTGTTGTCTACTAGTAATTTTTAGGTAAGTGAGTACGTTCATCTATTTTATGATATATAGTTGAATTGAATAGTTTTCCATTCTTCGTTGCTTGTAAGCTGAGCTATTTTTTTTTTTTTTATAAATTTATGTTTGTTAGTTAAGTATATATACATGCCATGTATTTTTTTTTATGACGTTAATGTTTTTATAATTTTTTTCCCCAGAATATTATGTTCATTATTTAGTATAGTTTATATGTACATGTATGTAGGTATTATATTGTATGTACACATGTGTATTAGGTAATACGTGTACAAATAATTATTATTAAGGTGTGTAGATAATGAATTAGCTTGCAAGGCGGTGTAACTTCTTTATTTGTTTCTGTTGGAGTAACTACTGATTTTAGTGCTATTAAGGGATTATGACAGTGAAATCAAATTAGGTGATGTGTGAAGAACACTGGGCTAAACTCGGAGGTGGGGGGTGGGTGAGGGTATAAATTAAATTTAAGGACAAATTTCAATTCTTTTTTTTATATAAACAACTAAATGCAATAATAAAAGTAATCAAAGTAATAATAAATGCAAAAATTAAATAGATAGGGATAAAGAAAATTAAGCTTAGATTTAACATGGAGTTTGGATCGCCTCCTAGTTTCCATAAACACACAATACCTTTAACCGAAGACTTCACTTTCTCTTTACTGATTTCACAACTCAATTGCTCTAAGAGCTACACAAGCTCACACAATTTCTTTTGCACACAACTAATTCAGATGTATTACTTTCTTCACTTAAGAATACAAATGTAAGGACTTTCAAACACTATAACTATGTCTCTTTTTGTTTGATAGCAAATAGGTGTACAAGAGACCAAAGAGAAGTAGAAATCAACTTAAGAATGTAAGAGAATGTTTTTAAATTGCAGTGGAATATCATATCTTCTAAGCTTTTGGTCGAGTTGTTGAGCTTTTATAACAACTCATCAAATTCTTCCTGTTACCGCGCATTAAATGCCCTAATAAATACTTGAACCTAACTCATCAGCATGCCGGTACTTTAAATTGCCGGTACTAAAAACTACCAGCAACTCGGCTCCTTTAGGTTAGTGAGCTTTTTCTTTGTGTTTTCTAGAGTTTTATACCATCAACTTGGTTCTACCTTGAGCCGTTAACCTGATAAGCTAAATATCACCTGAAAATTCTTTTCATATACAATAAACAAATACTTTTTGCATTCTAACTTCAAGATCATTACATCACCACTTAAAAGATTAAATTTTTTGTAGAGATAATATATATCTAATCATTAAGTAAGCTAATTGATCTTATTCAATTATCTAAGTATAATCAAATAATACTTAGTTTAATCATCCACTTGTTTTGTTTTCTTCAAAAACAATATGTTTAGATATACACTTTTTGTTTTGTTCTCATCAAAATCAAATAATAAACCTTAAGTTCAACAATGTGTTCATTACCTTGAGTAGAGTGTATTTACTAATATAAGGTAGTATTTTGATGTGACAGAGCCACCTACGCATGTAGTTGGATAGTACAGAGATGCATTCGATCGCCAACGTTTAGAGTAGATGCATATTTATCAAAACTATCTCCTTATTCATTTAGTACGTGTTACTATTTTTCATTTTCTTTTTATGATTATCAATTCAGGTTGTTTAGATTCCCTATGACCATGATAATGTTGCCAAACTCTCTGCTTATTGTCGAGATAGGAGTGAGGTATGGATGGCCTATGTACCGCTTATATACTTTCATATCATTGAGATGCACTATCTTGATTGCATGGCTCAATAGTTTGGTGGGATACGGGAGATCCTAACCCACTTTAACACCAGATGAGCACTATACGATATCGACATAAAGGGTAAGATGGAGATAAATTGGGTGACATAGCATGCGGATTGGATAGCACATTGAGAGGATCACCGAAATTGAATAGCTCAAGTCCAACCACCACTTGGTGTACATCTTGACTACGTTTCTTGGTATCGACAAGTTACCCATAAATACATCAGCCGGTTAAGGGCTTTCTAGATATATATGATATGCATAGTTGCTTTTTCAATTACACTTTTGTTTTTCTATTTATATGTAACTCAAAACTTTTGCATTCAGAATACAAGCGGACTTCATATATAGAATGCTATACATGTCATACAAGGACATAATATTTAAGTAGCATTGAGTTGATGATCTCATCCAGGGGATTATGAGGATCTACCTAAGTGACTCAACTACACTCGGTCCTAATGTCGACAAAGACAACTCCCCACCGGACGAGCCATAGAGAAAATGAGGTCATTGGGGATGTGGTCATTGTGGAGTTACAGGTTGAGAACATAAACAGCTTGGCATGTTGATTTGTGACGATGCTTCTCCACCATACTTCTCGCTACCAGCATCCCTTGGACTATTAGGATTTGAGTACCGTAGGACATTCATTAAGAGGAGCTTCGAGTATCCTACGTACCATACCCCTATCGTAAGAGAGACCTCCACTAGTCAAGTCCATAAAACCTACTACCCTCACCATCCACCTCCTCTCATGCACCATTGAAGAGGCCAATTAGAGATTTTTAGTACGACGTGAGTGAGAGAGTAATGCAGATGTATTCTTCTCCAGTCCCCATGCATGCATTTTTTTCGGGTGTTTACAGTCAGGATGGTATATAGATCACCCAATTGGATGCGGCTTAGATGGATCTCAAGATGTTCAACCATTGGCTCAACAACGCTGCCGACATCATTAGATTTGGATATTTCACTTCCATTTTACTTTTCTTATTTTTGAAACACTACTTAACTATTTTGTTAGTATAAATACATTTTTTACAAAGGTTTTATGTCTTCATAATTTTTAAGTTATTAATATGTTTAAATGTCGATTTAAAACACGTATATGTGTCGTATAGAAAGATGATAAAACCGATCATCTCATAAATAAAAAAGCCGATAGAATTTGATTGATTGATTAAAAAAATAACTGTTTATAGAATGTTGCGTATTGATTACGTTTTGAACTAGAATCACGTATGGACTCAATTAAATTTAAAGTGATTATGATTTCAACTAAAATTGTGTATGGGCTTGACTAAGTTTAAAGAGATAAAATGAAGAGGCAATTTTTTTTATCTGCTAAAATTGCTTCTTTAAAAAGAAATTTTATTTAAAAAAAAAAAGTGATTTTAATGTATCTAAAAATTGCCTCTTCAATTGCAGTAAATCTATTAATATTTTTTCAAGAGCTGTATTTGTGTATTTTATTTTATTTTTTACATTTTTTCCCTTTTTCGAACATAAATCACCTCCAAAATATAAAATGAAAAAATAAATTATGATAAAAAAAAAAAATCAATTATGATGTGTTGTGTGCATACATCATAAAAGTCAAATTTGACTTTCCCATCAAATCCAATTGATACCTCACCTACAGCGACATGAATCTTCTATGAGGATGACAAAATTATCGCAGGCTTAGGTTCATGAAGTTTGTTTGGCGCTGGACTTGAAAACCATCATCATAGAGGCTATGCATTCCCATCTTTCCAGATTAAGAACAGAGATTTTGACCAAAACTGAAGTTTCTTCTCAAGAAAAATGTTCCAATTTAATTAAATTAAAAGTGACTGAAACCTCAAATCAATATTGTAGGAATTCTTTGTCGTCCCTCTATTACTGCCTGGTAGCATTTATGGCCCCAGAGGGTTACACGCAATGGATCCATCTATGGCTTCAACGCGTTCTTCACCACCAAAAAGGAATAATTATCGAACTGTACCTGTAGACTGTAGTCAAATGACATTTTGATTACCACGATTCCGTGAGGGAATTAGCTAGCTAGCCTATTTGACCACATATGGAAGAAAACATAGGGAGCTTATTATTGTTTCGGCACCATGCTAGAGCAGTAACGCTTTCACGTGGGTTTCCATGATACTCATTAATGTGCGCAAAAAGGACAGTGCTTCTGCCTTTTAAAGGTAGTTTAAACTTTAGTACTCCCATTAAGGTCATTATGATAATAGAATTAAAAAAAAAAAATCAAGTATGTATGGTGTAAATAACGTGAACTTACTTTATTTTTTATTAATATTTATTTGCTTTGATTGATAATATTTATTTTAAATTGTGCTACTTGTGTTAAGGCCATTATGATATAATATAATAATATGAATATCAATTTCTTAATAAAATAAAAAAAGAAAAAACCGAGTATGTATAGTGTAAATAACATCAACTTACTTAAAAGTTACTTGTGTTGGAATATTCCCATAAATGGGGTGAAAACCAAACTTAGAGACATATTAAGTGGTGTTTTGAAACTATACGTAATTTGTTAAGAATTAGCATATCTCTTTTAAAACACAACTAAGTGGTGCATAAGAATAAAAGTAGCAATCTATTAGTCTTATTTACCACACTATAATTTGTAGATTATTTTGGAAAGTTTATTTCAAGATTTGCTATTTTGAGAGTATTAAAGTCCCACATGAAAAAGTAATATAGACTAAGTATTATACTTAAGTCTAATAAGCTCTCTTACTTATTAGGCTAGTTTTTTGAGTTTAGCTTTTTCCTTGAACTTGGGTTAGAACATTTGATACTTTTGTTAAGAAGTCAATTCCATGAAAAGAGCAACTTGAGATAAGGCTATTGAAAAAAAAAAGAAAAAAAGAGCGACTTGAGAGAAAGCTTTTTGGGAAAGGGTTACTTGGTAAAGTAGAGTATAAACCATATAAAGTAAAAGTATCTAGAGTGAGTAGTCTAAAGTAGGTCAATGTAGGCATTGGCTTTCAAAAAGGGATAGTAATGCTACAGTTCCACGTGGAAAAATAACATAAATTAAGTATTACACTTAAATCTAAGGAATTCTCCCAACTATTAGGCTAGTTCTCATCTTAGGCTTGGGTCAGGTGTTCCCCCTGAGGTTGGATCATAATAGAGAGAAGAAACAGTGTAAAAGTATTCATGCTAAAATATGCTGCAAAAATAAAAAATACATACTTCATTACTTTCAATTAATTCCATGAGTTATGTCGGTTCCAAAAGTCTTTAACATGATAAACACTTCAATATTTATCATTGATTGAGTTCCAATAGTTTGCCAGCACATTCAAATCATCCATTTGGGAAAACCTCAAAAAGTTGAGATAACATATTGGTTCAAGCAATCTGGACACAAGACTTCAATAGCACAAAACAACAATTCAGTAGGAATAAGTCAAAGTTTCTCTCCTATTCGGTTTTTCTTTTGGAAATTTCATATTTAATTAATTTCTAACATTTTCAAACAATCTTTCATATATTTAGATGTTCATATACATAATTAGAAATCTAGTCAACAGCTTGAACTTCGTAACATTTAGTTTGGTTAGTTCGTAAGCTAAATGAAACTCAATTTAAACTTGATTATATGATCTAGTGTTTGGATTGAATTTATATATTTAGAGAATTTTAATTAAGAGGAAAATAATTTATAGATAAATTGAATCAAAATGAGTTTAATCGAGTTTAATTTGGCTTTATAAAGTGATATTTAGATTGAACTCTAATTTTAAAATTTTACATCAAATCTAAATTTTAGTTGAAATTGACTCCATTGGTTTACAATGATTACAATATATTGGTAAAGTGTGAGTTTGAAAGATCCTACCCATCATTTTTGCATACAATTTCCCTTTTTCCCTTTCTTATGACAAAAGTTTTTAATATTACTAATATGCCATGTTTTGATGAATGGTGAATAAGTATTAATAAAATTTTAATACATAAAATATGAACCTTTTATTATTAATATTGTCTAAATATCATTGTTATTTACATAATGCTAATTAAAACACATGGCATATACCATTGCACATTAGCCATGATAATGATGTTTACACCAATTGCACAGCATTTACCTTGAACTTTTCGACACTTACCTAAAGTACATTCATTCCACATGAGTAAGCTAATGCTATAGTAATAAAATATTGAAACAATTATAAAAATATGATATGTATTTTCATCTTTTTATAGCCATGATTAGTAATTTTTTTCCCAACAAGTACATAATTGTATCTTGTCATTATGTATTAATGCTATTGAGAAGACATGTGTTGGCTTATGTTTAATCCATAATGATAAATTGATAAAATAACATTGATAATTAATTTAAATAATATAATTAAAAAAATAAAAAAATTATGTAAAATAAAAAGAAAGAGAAAAAATCATAAAATGAAAAAGAAAGTAACCTACTCAATTAGCTAATGCAATCCTAAGGGGATAATTAACAATCACTAGTGAGTTTACACAATCAACCTAAGGTTGCTTATATAAGGGGACACTCTCTAATCTTATTTGACTGATGCATGCGTTTTTATAGTAGGTCACAACTACACCATTATCGATGGTTTATATGACATACTCATACAAGATGGCCACTTACCACAATATAAGGCTTATATAACCACACGATAAAGAAAAGAAAGAAGCCTTAAGAACCTATAAAGACGCTATTAGATTGCACGACCTAATTGCCACCCAATAATGTTTTAAGCCTTTTTCCATTTTTTTCCTTTTCTATTTTGGTAGTTTTGGCTATGATGGATAACCATTCACTACTTTAAGGAGGTTATAAACTATCATAGGTATTTGGTTGTCATCTACTATTCTGGATAGGTTGTATGACCTAGCTACCTATAGTTATCATTAACCATTCACCACTTTAAAGCCCATTTGTCATCTACCCTAAAGAGGACTTTTGGTGGTTGTGACCTAATCCCTAATCTTAAGGTAGTCGGTAAGTGGATTAGACTTCTATCCTAACAACTTTTTATTTTTTCATCCTTTTTTTTATTTTTTATTTTCTATAATTTTTAATTATTTTTAGTTTTATTATATTATTTAATGTCATTATTTTATTAAATTAATTAATTATATTATTGAAGTCGATAAACGCGCTTAAGTAACTGCTACGTATATCTCTATCTTAAAGTTAGTTATTTACCCTTTATTTAATATTATTTAAAAAAAAACTAACATTAAAATATTTTATTAAAATTATAAATAATGAGTAAATATACATCTTCCCCTTTTTCTTTTTCCTCTAAATCCTTCTTTTTCTCTTCCTTATATTATCTCTTCACATATCTCTATGATGTCCATGATCACCTTTTCTCTCTCCTTTCTCTCTTACTCTCTTTCTATTTTCCATATTGAATTCATTTTTAAGCTCTTTTCCAATTTCTTGATGTATCTCTCTCTATCTCATATATCAAGTAACCGAAAGAGATATAACTAAATAAGTATATTTAAATTTAAAATTATTTATATAAAAATATTCTAAATCATATATAGATTATATTTTATTATTTAAATTTGAAATTATCAATAATTTTTCTTTATTTTAAAATAACTTTTTTTAGAAGATGATATGAGCCCCATAATCAATAAATAGGAATCGAGCGAGTAAATTTAGGGTGTTGGTAAAACTAACTTGATTAATTTAAAAACTTAAGTATAAGCTCGACACATTAGATAAGGAAATCTTATAAATTCAGAATTTAAAAATATAATAAAATACTAAGAAAATAGTTAAAATAGTAGAAATTTACTATATCGTTATTATATTATTGATTACATGTGACATAGGTTCCGAAAATTAATGAATACTTAGAGATATATTACAAGAGTAATATAATTAATATTAGACATTAAATATATGTAAAACACATGTATAAGCATCGGGTATAATTATTATATAAATATATACTCGTATTTAATATAAATACCTAAAATTAAGGAAAATTCTCCAAATAAATTAATAAAAATTGGGGAAAATGATAAAAAAAAAAAATTCTATTAGGCAACTAGAGACTAGGTGTAGAGGTGTGACAAAGTTGAGGACACAAGGGAAATGGGAAATACATTGGTGACACCTAATCTTATAAGTTACACATGTTGATGAGGGAAAAAAATCACATGCAACTTTAAATGGACTATGAAAACATGAAAGAGACTATTTAAATAAAGTTTGGTCATTTCACGGTCTAGGAAAAATTCTAGAATTTGGAAATGAAGAGAGAGAGTGAAGAAAAGAGAAACGAAAAAATATAGAGTAAAGATAGGATTTTACAAGTACCTAAAGAAGACACATAATTGGAAGCAAAACCATGTGGTGGCTGGAAAGAGTGACTGGCGAAAAAATAGATTGATACACCCTCCCTTCCCTACCGTGGCTAGAGTGCGTGTTTCCGGTAAATTGCTAATTTCTTCGATTTTGTCAAAAATTAAGGAAAAATAACAAACAATCACAAAAAATTATCAAATCTAGTTTTTAGTAAGTTGCTAATTCCTAACATATTTTTACATAGGGAATTCAAATATTCAATCAAATTTTCAAAATCTTGAGTATAGATATGGGATCCTTAAGAAAAATGTTCTGTGCACCGAATTTTAAGTGAGTAATTGAATAACCAATTGATGTGGTTTTGACCACAAATTTTGTGGTTATACTCTCAAGATGGTGAATTTTGATGTTATATAGTTAGATTGAAAAAACATGTTGGATTTTGGGGAAAAGTTTGTTTTCATCAAAATAGTACATTAGACAGGTGTTTTCAAAAGAGTTTTAGTGATTCTTTATAAAACTATACTATGATATATAATTATTACCCTGCAACAGCTTAAAATGGATTATTATGATTTAAGAAATGAGGATTTTCAAGTGCAAAGTTGGAATTTGTTGAAATTAAGGTTACTTTTCTAAGTTACAATATTAGTATAAGTGGATAGTTATTATAGTGAGAATTAATGCATGTAATTGAGATTTTTTGGTTCATAATTACTAACATTATAGAGTGTGGAAAATTTTGGAAATGTAAGGTAAGTTTATGTATGAGTTAAATAGTAAGTTGTGGTAATGGCTATAGAGTCAGAAACCAAGCCAAAAAGAAAATCAGATTGTACTTTGGTAAAGAATAATTTAATATACTAAAAATTGGCTTTGCATTAGAAAGTAGATGATATTAAAACTTTATAACTATATTGAAGTTAGAACCTTAGCTAAAACCTTAGTCAGAATCTTAGTAAAGCCTTAGTCAGAACCTTAGTTAGAATCTTAGTAGAACCTTAGCTAGAATTTTAGTAGAACATTAGTTAGAACCTCACTCAAAACATATCTTAAGTCAACAAAAAGTAAATAAATAACTAAAGAAACTACTTATATGAGAACGTAAACATACTTAATAATGAAAATAAGCTCTTGCCTTACATGTAGATTTAAAACCAAAGTTGTGTAATGTTTTCTAGGGACTATTGATGAAGACCTTGAACGCGAAGTATAGGAGCTCATGACATTACGTCTAGGTAATTTGGGATTTGTGTGTTATGGCATATTGAAGTATCATATTAGGATACTTAGAGGAGTAAGAATACTTGTTTGTAGTTGTAATTAGTTTGTATGTATGTATGCTATGTGTGTGCTTGAGATACTGATTGATAAATTAGGAGTTGAACTTCGAGTACTACTTTTTGCCTGAACATATATATTGTCTTGTGTGTATGAGCTCAGTTGATTACCTAATAAACCGGATTAATCTTGAACTAATTAAAGACTTAACTTACATTTACGATAATCCAATAGGGATAATGGTTAGAGTATTAGACTAAATACCGATACTTCGACGAGGATAATAGAAATGATCTTTTTCCCACTCTTAATCGAACTAAGTGACAAGATGGGAGGTTACGGCAAGATTGGAAATAGTAGTTCAAATGATGTCTGAAGAGGAGAGTGTATTCCAATGTACAAGCCTAGATTTAATCTAATAGTGTCGTGTTAAACACCTCGAAATCTAGGTTAAAGTAAACACAATTACTATAACTTCACAATGAATCGGTTTAAACATTATGTGATGCTTTATCATTTGTCTACTACATTTGCATCTAACTACTGATTGAACAACCATGTTTACTAATGTACTCTTATAACTCTATCTCTTCTTACTGAGCTAGTATAGCTCATATCCCTATAGATTGTTTTGTAAGTGCAAAGTAGTATCGAAAGATACCTCGTTATACTTGTCCATAAGTTAGTTCCAACGGGTTAGGGAGTGAAGTGAAAAAGTCTAATGAATGGAATAAAGCCTAAGTCTCTTTTGTTTTTTGTTTTTTGTTTTTTTTATTGGTGGGAGGATTATAAGGTTTTCCTGAGAAGCTTTATAGTCTTCATTGGCTAGTTGATATATATACATGTAATGTAGTTTTACTGTAGAGATATAAAGTTTCTTTTGAAAACTTTAAACTTTGGATGTATATAAGGTTATGTAATGAACTAATTTATTTATAAGTATAAGAAAATGTATATTGTTAAGTGTTACTCCACAAGTTTAAATACTATAAGTATCCATCTGACTGCTTCAAAGTTGATTGAGTCATCGTTCGGTTTATGTAAATTATATCTATGTTAGCAGCTAAGGGGATAGTTTCTAGCTTAAGTTAGTTTACATGGCGAGACTGTCAAAATTCCTCAAGTTTTGGGCATGTCAAATTACATACGGTTAATCTATTTTTTTTTTTTTTCATTTCTTTTAGTAAGCAATGTATACAAATAGATTGATTTAGTAACTTGTGTAACTCCTTTTATTTAAAATTTTGAAAAAACTATTTTAATTATTTTTTACTCGCAATGTAGGTATGTCATTTACTAGTTATAGATTAATTATAAGCACATGCATGTCCCTTCAAAAGCATTAACATAGTGACAAAACAAACTTTATGTACTTGTTAAAAAAAGATAATCACATAATGAGTTATTATTGTGTTTGGTTATGTATTTATAATTATCCATAAGATTTTCTCTTTTTAGAATGGGCCTTTAAAGGGAAAATAGTAGTACATATGCATGATTGATTTTTTATTGGAAGACTTTTTAATTCAAATTAATTTCTTTAATAAAGTTGATTAGCATTAGAAAAGCACATTGCTCTTCTGACAAATGAAGGCCTATACTTACTAATTTAGCCTTTTTATCCATTTAGCGGCTATCAACGGGAAAGAATTTTGCTCTTTTGAGAGACTAAAGCTAATCCTTAACAACCTATAATTAGAACTACTCATTGTTCTTTTAATGTGAATTTTCGTAATCTATCAATAAAATCCCACGCAACAATCAAATCATGGCTTAGAGCATAAATATCTGGTTTTTGAAAATATATTCTTAACATATTATTTAAATGTTATTTTCAATACGATCAAATAAAGAAATAACTATTACTTCTTTATTCAATAAAAAAGGAACTACAATTTTTATTCTACTTTATTCCATTTGGCAAACCAAATTTACCATTAATAATGGGATTAGAAAACTCAATGGGGCTCTACTTGAAACTTTTATTTACTTCAATTGATCCACAATTATATATGAAGTTAAAGTGCATAGATGCACGTCTTGTGTCTTTACTATTTTTCTTTTGTGTTTTCCAAAATAGACTCTTTATATGTATATATTTTATCAATATTCACCCATGTAAATAGCTAGTAAAAGTTGTTAATCTTCACCCATGTAAATATATTTTATATGTATATATAGAAGATATATACATTAAAGTTGGATGGTACATGAGAATGTATTGAAATTGAAAGTGATATATGAAGTTTCTAGATTGCAAGTGAGACCAATAGGTTTGATAATAACTTAAATTTATGTATAATTAACTTTGATAAGAAAATACTTTAAGAAGCAAGTCACCAAAACAGTACCAATCAACATTGTGACCGCATCATTGCTGGTACAAGTTTAACATAAATCCTTAAAATGGTTTTCTTATGTTTCAATGTTTCATGTTTGAATAATTTTAGAATAAATAAATATTCTACTCTAGACAAAGTTTATCTTCATATAGGTAAAATTTAATGAAAGTTATGCATAAAGCTAAACATAACAATGGAAAGAGGGGATGAAAATGAGACACCAATATCCCCTTTATTGTACACCAATACAATACACTAACTTTCTTGCTCTAAAGAATAGCTATATGTGTTGTTGGATTGGTGTATTGATCCTTTTCTGCTTTTAGTTCATGTCCTCCTCCTTATTGTTAATAAAAGTCTTGTATTTATAATTGTAGATATGTAAAAACAATTATAGATTAAATGTCCTAAACCTAATAAAATTCTTATTCTAAGTATAATTAATTACATAAATTGGGGACAACATCTAAATAGTTATGCCACAATTAGTATAATTAAGAGACTTTTGGACTAATTGGGGCTCAAGAAAGAGCTCACAACTGGTTTAATCATTTCTAACCTTATTTTACTAGGTTTAAGTATTAATTAAGATCTTTTTAGATTCGTAGGCCTTTCTCTACTCACAAAGCTCCATTAGGGAGTCATCCAAGTCCTAATTTCTTATGAGTACAATGTAGTCAATCTAAATAATTGATAACCAAAGCAATTAAGTTGTGACTATTCAACATTCCTCCCTTTCAATACCCACTAGTTCTACTAAGAAGAGGATTTTATTCGACCATTCAACATTAAGATTCTTCAAGGGGTCAAATTCTATATCATCCTTTTCTATCATTTGTGACTACAATCGAAAAGCCTATTATGATTGTCTATTCCTTCTTCTTTATCCCCCTTAACCTCATCCAATGTTGTTTGTATAGGAAAATTATGTTATGAGACCCACGTAGTGCATTTTTAGTTGAGTTAAATATATGTTGACTATGAAAGTCTAGATATGGTGAAAATAATTTTTATTCATAATTTTTGTGAAAATTCATTCATTTATGAAATTTAAACTAAATTTAAGGTTAAAAATGGAATTTAGTAAAAATAGGTATAAAGAGAGGTAGGCTACCAAAATTTCTAGAATTAAATTTTATATTTTTATGGACTTGTAGAAAATTTCTTAAAATTTTTTGAGTTTGTTTGCTATATATTGCATATGTAGTCTATATTTGAATGTATTAGGAGCCAATAGTGAATTGGATAATAAATGAGCATGAGAGCTACGCATGATCTAGACATGACTTTTGATATTTCAAGCGTAGTGTTGTCTTGAAAATGATGATAAATGTGAAGATAAGTTGGATAGTTAGTATGGTTTATCTTAAATGTGGAATCTATATTAGTATAAGTACAAATAGGATAATCAAATGGGAATTTTCATATTTTTCTATGATCAAGTTAGTCTTGTATCTTAGGATATTTAAGTAGTTCTTGGAATAACAATCACAATGGTATAAAGACCGTAAAATGTAGATAACAAATAAATTAAGTTATAACCATTAGAAATTGAGTACATATGATTATTAAGATTAAGCTCAATTTTAGGACATTAAATAATTGTAGAATTTATTTATGTGTCATAGCTAAACTTGACAATGTAAATTAGGAACTTCACTAAGGCCAAGTGAGCACCCCCTACTTTTGTACAAAGTGGTCGTAAATTGTACAACTACTCGCATGTTGAGCAAGAGTTCTTGTGACTTTACTTAAGTAAATTGCATGAGTCAGCAAAGTAATAAATTGTTATATGTTACTTAATATGTTAATTTGCAATGTAGAGGTCCTTATTCATGTATTATAAGTATGCTTGATATGAGTATGTTGATTTGAGAAGTATTCAATATTATTTATCTTACTATCAATCATGCTCACCAAATATGTGCTTAATTATTAAGTACTTTTCAAGGAATTAATTCATGCCCTTAATTATAGGCATGACTTGCAATAGTAGCTATTGTGTTGTGTGCATACTTAGTATGAATGATATATGACTAGCTTATTTGCTATATTATAGTTTCTATATATAGAATATGTGCTTGATAGTTATTGCACCATTTGCATCCTTAAAATGGCACGAAAAGGGTTTATGGGTCATATTCTATAAGCTTAGTTTTTAAACTTAGACCTAAGTGTCATTTGATAATTTCAATTCATTTGAAAGAAAGCTTGATTCATAAGTTTGGTTTTCCAACATATAGAATACATATCTCCATTTAGCTACCAAGTGTTGCTCTTTTCTCTTGGTTGAGTAGCCCAATGCTACTCCTTTATCTTAAACAAGTTGCTTGAGGGTCAATTGTATATCTCAATTAAGATATTGACTAGTGAATATCATGTGCATTAACATAATATGTCATTGCATAAATAACAGCAAACTTGATGATTTATCTAATATGCATATGATATGCCTTTATTTTGGTTCTCGAGTTGTTATGAATATTTAACATAAACCTGGTTATACCTATATTGTATTGTTGTTTAGTACTTGTTGTTTACTTGATTGCTCACACTAGATGATAAGTTGAGGGGTTAGTTTCTTTTCAAATTACATGTCATGAAGATGTTGATAATGAAGGAACTTAGGCTCGGGATGTGATTTACTAAGAGAAAGGATTTGTTAACCTGTATGTGTGTTTGTGTGTTTTGAAAGACTAGTTATGTTTGTATTATGGCTTTAGTATGAGATTTGTTTATGTTTGAATTAGGACAATGTGATACCCTTAACTTTTAAATTTGAAAAAGATACTTTCACTGCATTTTTAAAAATGTATTAAATTTAATCTATACTTAGTTCTATGTAGGCTTATTCTCAACTTATGATGGTATAAGTGACACTGCTCCTAGGCATCATGGCGATGAATACGCCATAGAAGATAAGGCGCTACATCCTCTCTTTTTGTTTTTATTTTTTATTTAATACAACCATGTTCCAAACAAATCTTTTACGCGAAAAGGTCAGGCAACACGATTTTTAAGCCCAAAAATACGGTCGTAGATCACCCGGATTAGCGAAACAAGCCATCGGTCCCCTTGTTTAGCACCACGATCAGAAAATGGAATTTCCTGATTAAGCACAATGAAACTAATAAAAAGTGATACGAGCAAGATTTTCTCAATATATAATTTAAAAAATACACACAAAATGAATCAATCACCTCATCAAAACATAGATCAAACAAAAAGATGACCCTTGTTATCAACGTCAAGGACATAGACTAGATTAAGAGATATGATTAAGCTGGAAAAAGGTGTTAAAGATCGAAGAAAAAGGAATAAAAACAAATAAAGGAAGAAGAAACCTAAGAGTAAATCCAATCAAATTGAAGAAAAAAATTCCTGGTCTGGGAATTCCCAAAATAAAAAAAAAAAATGTTAAAACGCCCAAATTAGTGTTTAAGAGGCTTAGGATTGTTAATAGCAGATTGAAACATGATGAAAGCGATAAAATTTACTCTAAAAGAGGTGGAAATTAGCGAATTTTGAATATCCTAGAAATATTCCGCCAAAAAAAAAAAGAAAAATCCTAAAAATAATGATTTAAGAAGAAAGAAAAACCGAAGTCTATTAGATTTCGTAGTTTTTGATGGATCAAGATGTCAAGTTGTTGTTTCTCATTGATTTAGGTCCAGAAATGGATACCCGACGTCCACGGAGAGGCTGGCCAACAAGTGCAGTTACCACCATGGTTTTTACAATTAGAATGTTAATTAAAAGTAGTGTAAATGGGAACCTTACCAAGTGCGATTACCGTGGTTTTAACTTTCAGAACGCGCATCTATTAGACGTTTTTCTAGTTAAAAAATTCGTGTATACTCATGCTTTCTTCTGGGGGAGAGAAACGAGGTCACATGTACAAGGTTAAAATTGACGATTTAGAAAAGTTGACTCCTTGAGACTGCTTATAGAGTAATTATGGTTGTTAATTTGGCTATAGCATACGTTAAATTGAGCCATGAATTTACACAACGAGGGGGGAAAAACCCCTGCCGACATCGGTATCTTTTAATGTCGTTACAAGGAAAACTCCACACAATGCAACATGCATAGGCTAGTGCCAAAGCATTTTCTCTGGGGGCTCCACCTGCATTCTCTTTGACTCTCCAATGGGAAAACCGGAAATGAATCCAACCCTCCCACCATGTGACAAACCCTTGATTAGTACAAGCATAAATGTACCTAGCACACAACCTTATGCAGTTTCATCACTAAAATATATGCACTCCTGTCTAATTAAATAATCCTAAATCAATGTATGTAGACGTTCCCCTCATTTACCTGAACATTAAGAAGATTAAACATTGTGATATAGATTTTCAATGAGAAGATTAAGCATCATGATATAAGTTTTTTATTTCGATCGTACGCCTTGGAAATATGAACATTTGTCAGGTTATTTTTATTAGGGTTCCCTCCTGTGAATACAAGTGATTCTTAGTAAACGTAAGCTCTTCTAACAAGACCTCTTTCTATGGAACTTTTTCTATTTTTTTTTTCTTTTCTAATTGATATTTTCCTTAATATTTCCTTTTAACGTTGATGCATAAAAAGTAAAAACTATCAAAATAAAGAAAATTTACTGTTTTATAGGAATTACATTTCAGATGTTTGTGAAATAAGATATATATTCTTTTTAAACTAAAAGGTAATTGGGAAAATTTATTGGTAAAAAATGCAAATTATCAGGAGATGAGACAACAAAACCATGCTCTTGCAGGTTTGATATTGTACATATGTAATGAATTTCACTTTATTGATGGATCTTTTAGAAAATAATTCCTTAATGTTTTAACGTAGCACTTTTTGAAAACTGTTCTTCGGATATTCTTTACAAAGGAGATACTTACTTAAAGATTTTTAGAAGTTAGTTTTGGGTTGTTCTAAGAAAGATGCTTGATAAAAATATCTAGAATAATTCAAATGTTGGAATAAAATAATAACTGGAAACTAACTCATTCCAATAAAAGTCACAAAGTAAGTAAAACAAGATTAATGTCACATTTACTATCCTAATTCGGTGAATTTTACCTTTAAGCACCTGAATTTAGTGAAGACCAATTTGCAAGCTTGCTATGGGGAGTTTGGAAGTTTCACAACTCCTTTATTTTTTCCTCTAGTAACAGATTGCAGATAAATTGTTCGCAATATGCTCAAATAATTGTAGCAGACTTCTGTGTTAGACAAAGAGAGAAAAGAGGTATATCAGCACCTCCATGCAAGGTGAATAGCTGTTCATGTACTGCTGACTCGAGTTGTTTTTTCATATTTACTGATGTAGCAATACAAGATGAAAAAAATAGCAAGAATTGGGGGAATTATGTTGAAGCATGACCAAAATTGTTTGTTTAGGTATGCAAAACAAATTTCTTCAGTTGTCCCACGGAAGGGCTACAAATTGTCCAAGCATGACCAAAACTGTTGAAGCCGAACTGTGGAGTATTACGGAAGGACGACAAATTACCCTATCCTTACAATGCAATAATGTTGTTGTAATAAACTGCTTAGAAGCTTTTAATATATTGCAAGATAAAGAATTGGATGAATTTATCTTCATGATGTAAATCTTCTGCGCAGTCAAGTAAAGATGAGATAGATCTTTCGAGAGAATAATCATCTCAGTGATGCTTTAGCAAAGGCAAGACTAAATTTAGTAAATAAATGTATGTTTTATCATACTCCATTCGTGGAGTTATTTGGTACTAAGTTTATGGATTTTTGTAAAGGATTATATATCTTAGATTGGGGGTATACTTGTACTTTGTTTTTTCATATATAATATATTACAGGTTTACCCAAAGAAAATTACTTTCGATGTCACTAACTGTCTATTTAGTTCGCTGAATGGAATATAAAGGTAATAGAATTGAGATTCATTGGGAATGAAATGAAGGCGGAATAAGTGTTATATTATTCAATTGGGAAATAAAACATAAGAAGGATAAACTGTAATAGAAATCAAAAGAAATATTTATCCTTATCTCCTTCATTTTTTTTTTTTCTCATTGACACACTCGTTCTCCCTCTAATTTGCATCTCGAAGCGCGTCCGGTACTCTTCTCTAATTTCATCTCTCTTCCCTTCACGATTTCTTTTTATCCTCACTATACATTCACATTAACCTTCTCATCCTCACCATACATTCACATTAACCTTCTTATATTGTTTATGATCCACATCTATTTGACATCTTTCAGAGCTTAGAGATTTGATTCATCGATTCTAACTACATTCTGAGCACATGTTTTCAGGCTTCGATTTTCACGACCTTCACTCTAGATCTCAAGTTAGGATGGAGAAGTAGATTTTAAGCAACAGTAAGAGATGTTTGGATCTATTCATGGTTTTACTCACAACAAAGTGGTCCTTGAATACTTTCAGGCTAGACTTAGTCTTCTTCTCCTATAAGGGTCGTTCTCTCCGACAACATCAAGTTCCGATGTTCTTCTCCATCTCCAGTGAGGGATTAATTGATTTAGATCTAAACTTCCTTCTCCGAACATGCTTCAAGAGCTTGAGTTCATATCTCCACTCTCTCTCTTCTTTCGACTCTCTCTCTCTATAGAATTCTACTCTCTAACTCTTCGATTAAAGTTACTAATGGAGATGGCAAATGGAAATTAAGGTTATGATTGGGAAGTGAGTTTGTAATATTTTATGGAGATTAGGGTTAGACAGCAGATGAAATTCTCTCTCTCTCTCTCTCTTTGATTGTTGTAATTTTTCATTTTGAAGGAGGATTTTTTTGGAATAAAACGAGAGATGGCTTTTGAATCGAGATATAGAGATTCTAATAGGGAATGTCAATTCAATGATCTTGGGGAATTGGAATTCATTGTAACGAAGATTCGGTGTGCCATATCATAATGTCATGTTCATTCCCCTCAAATGAACATGACATTATTCTCCCTCGCTTAGCTTTGTTAATATCCATTAGTTGATGTGAATGTGACAACCAATCATAACTTGGCATAGGTGTAAAATATTAATTTAAGTATATAAAATAATGAAATATATATAAACTATGAAAATTAATCTAAAATAATAACAAATTAGATTAAAAAATGTGCAAAAGATGAAAAAGATAAGTAAAAATTAAAAAAAAAAAAAAAGCTTTTGGCCATCCTAAGACTAGGGAGTAATCGATGGCCATCTCGAAATTTTCGCATGTCTCCAATAGGTGATTGACAATCATTCTCTAGTCTTACAATAGTCAGAGCAACTACTTTCAGTAAAATAAGTTATAACTCACTTTAAAAGATTTGTTATTTAACCCACCTAGAGATGGGGATAGGCATAACCCCCTTCATGTGCCCATCAACTATTCCTTGGCTCTTGGGTGGTTGGAATTTTTTTTTATAATTTTTACTTTTTTTTTTCCTAAAATTTTTTGTATAATGCCAAGTTATGGTCCATCGTGATATTTACACTAGCTAACAAACATTAACAAATTCAAGCAAGATGGTAAAAGTGATCTTAAAAATTTTAATTAAATAATAAATTAATTTTTTAAAATTTAGGTATTTAATTATAAAAATAAAGTAGCAAATACTATGTTATCTATTAAAAGAAATAAAAAGTTAGAGTTTAAGCTAAGCAGCAACCAATAAGTTAAAAGAAAGGACTATAATGCACTGCAATCAAATCACCGCTAAATGCTTTTTTCTGTATTATTACTCTTCAACATTATTATTTAAATTTGGTGTGATTGGGAATAGTTATGGATGAGAGATAAAGGTGAAAAAGTGACACATTTGTTTGGCTTAAGCAATATATGTGGGGTTGTCACTTAAGAACCATCTCAATTCAGATATCGACCGAGACGTGCCTTTTTAAGTTTTAATTGACTTTCGATTCAATTATTGATGTTTGTTTGACTGATATATTTCCTTGCTGGATTTTTTTTTTTTTTGGCCAAATATCGTTGCTGCAGTTTGAGAATATAAATGGGTCGTTCCTTAATTCGGGAGCTGATTCCTTTTGTTTTTTCTTTTTAAAGAAATATATTATAATATATAATTTTAGAATAAAAAGTTTTCATTATATTCTTGTCTCGATACTTTATTTATTATTTTAATTTTTTAATTTTAATCACTTACGCAAGTATATTTTAATCACTAAAGACTATTTTATTCTTAACTATGTATTCAAGAGATATATCTTTTTATAGAGAAAGATAAAATTCCTAATCCTTACATTGCCTGCCACAAAATGATATAATTCTATGTATTTTCAAAGAATTTCTAACTCCTTCAAATGATATAGGATTTTGTACAAAAATATAGAAAGACCATTGATTTTTGTATAAAACCAATATAAATTATAATAAATATATTATGTTTAAGACAGTTTATGGAGCTATAATTATGACAATTATATTGTTTAAGACAGTTTATTTTCATGTGTATGTATGTATGTATTGTTTAAGACAGTTTATATATATATATATATATATATACACTTTAAAATATCCGCGCGGATGCTTTGACTAGTTCCCTTCAATCCAGTGCCGCTTTAATCATGGTTAATGATGCACGTGCCCAGCACTAGGAAAATTTCTTGTGTGTCACGTGGAAATTCTATTCTAGTGACCTATTTCCGATGTCCGGATGAAAAATAATAAATGCTTACTTGGCGTTTTATACGAGGAATTATTCCATTAACCCTGAAAGACTTTTTTTTTTTTTAATACATAGGTTAGCTATTAATTTCTTAAATTATTGGCATATAATCATCATGATATATGTAGGATCCTCATCTTTATTTATATTTAGAATTATAAACGAGTCGAGCTGAATTTCTAAAAGCAATGACTCAGGCTCGATTTGTTTAAAAATTATCAAGCTCGAGCTCAAAATTGAGATTCGAGTTCAGCTCGTTTAGATCAATGAGTTTTGTCTTGAACTCGAACTTGACTAGTCAAATTCGAATTGAGTCAAACCTAAAGCAAGCAAATCTCAAGTTTATTAACAAGCTTAAGTTTACAAAATTAAGAAATATATAAATAAATAAATTAATAAATATTGATCAAGGATTATATTATATAATTATATATTATCCTATAATATAATACATATTATATAGATATTAGTTTTTAAATTTTAATAATATATATAAAATTTATAAATTTACTTATGAGTCTAATAAGTGAATAAACACGTAAATCTAAATTGAAACTCGAATTCTACTCATTTAAGTAAATGAGTTTTATTTTAAGCTCGAGTTTAGTTAATTTATTGATTGAGATTAAGCTCGGGCTGATTCGAGCTTGTTGGAGTAGCACAACTTATTTATATCGCTATTTTTATTCACAATGGACACCAAATGTCCCAGTACTTGCCCACCCTGTCATTAGAAAATTTCAACTTTTACCGTGCATATCATTATTTATTTGGCTAGGAATAAAGAATCTTTAGTATAGATCGTACTTTTTGTTGTTATATATATGTGTGTTGGTATGTATAAAAATTTTCTAAATAGGATGAAATTCTAGTTACTGCGCAATTAAAAAATATTCTAAAAGCTCCTTGAATTTACTCTCTTATCTTGGAAAATGGTATGCACCAAGCACGGTAATATTGAGTTATTATATTGCTTGTATATTTGTCCTCCGTGTTATGTTGTTTATTCTCTTTTATCATGTCTTTTTTTTAAAATATATATATATATATATATATATATATATATATTGCTTGAGAGTAAAAGTAATGTTACATATTAAGACTTTGTAGAACTCACACGAACTTATTGAAAGGAAAAGGATTTCAGCAAAGATTTTACTAGTATGCCAAAATGATAGAAAAAAGATATGATAAGAATCAAGATAGTTGTCCCAAAAAAGAGAATTAAAAGATGTTAAAGAAGACATGGAAAGCTTGAAATATTTAAAAAAGTTTGAATCGAGTTAGATTTTAAGAGTTTACAATTAGTAAAAGTTAGATCTTTAGATCTTATTTGAATAATTCGATTAAAATATGGAAGTACAGATAACTCATATTTCACTCTCAATCATAATTATTATTTTGATAAGAATCATAAAAATTAAGAAAATAACTAAAGATAAAACTATATATATATACATACATATATATATATAAGAAAATGATGAGAAAAAAAATAAAAGAAATAATAAAATAAGGAGCACTGCATCTCCAAGCAAGCAATTTTTAAGAGTTTATTGCCGACACTCTGATTTAGTTGCATGTGTCACCTTAATGGGCTTAAATTATCCCAAGGATAATTTTCTTTTGTTTGAGTGGGATTTACTACATTACCCATGTATTTACTCTATTAGAATAGTCCCTATAACCACTTGTAAAAGCACCAATAGCTCATTTGGTAAGTACAGGTCCGACAAGGAATTCACAATCTGGAGCCAAAATCCATCGTGAGTAAATCAATAATGTTTGCTACAGGACCACATCAGGTTGGAGCATTAGCTCAAACGGCTTGAAGCAAGCGCACGAGACCGAGAGGGCCTGAGGGTTTGATTTATGATTAGTGTATGCCTCGCCATTTTTAATTTTCAACAGAAACGTGTATTTTAAATGTCATTTGTTGCTCTAAAATAAACAAGTTAGCTTAGTTGGTCAAACACACGCATCCGAGGCAAGCGATTGGGGTTTTAATCTCTCATCATATATATATATATATATATATATATATTTTTATTGTGCAGAAAACTCGTCTAAAGTTATGTTTAAATAGCCAATATAACCTTTTATTAGTTTGAATAGAGAATGAGCAAAACAAAAATAAATATTTTATAAAGTGGTGCATATACAAAATGATGTTATGATTTTAACCATTAGATTTTAGTAACGTGGCAAGTTAAACATACAAAACACCACATTCATCCTCTTCCGTATAATTTTTATTTTGTATTTAAACATAACGTACGTCATCCCTTATTTGCAGAGATATATTAGTATTTCCTCCTTTAAGTATCAGCCTACTTTTCTAGCTCCGCGCAAGGATCCCATCATCTATGCTAGTTTACCATTATTTCTATTTCGAGAGAATCAACTACTGCCACAAACTACTACTCCTATCACTTATCGTCTGATGCTATTATATAAGTTTTACAAATCTAGAGTAATACTCTTCTGGAGATGGTTAAACTAAAAAATTTTATTGCTCTGCCTCATGCATTTTGCCCTAACACTAAGCTACATACACTAGTAAGCAACACTCTCAAAGTGCTTATCTTTACATACGAAAATAATGAAAAGAAAAGAAACAATGCTTGTTGAAGGTTTGCTGATTACAAGCTTCTATATCAGCAACTATGTTATGTTTTAACCTTCTAAGTCTAGATAATTTTAGAGCAACTTAAAAATTAGAAGAAAATCATTGTATCACATAGGGGAAATTCTACAGTAATATTAAGTTACCATAACATTATGATAAATTATATTTAATTTTAATAAATTATGTCATGAATGCTAAAATAAAGCTCATATATGTTAATTTAGCTCTAAGTTTTCTCTAGATTTGCTTAATTTGGACAAATTAAAGGTTTACTCTTATTGTGGTCATTATAGAGTTTTTAGAATGAATATATTCAGAAAAGTAGTCCTTGCTTTCCTCCATAACATGGGGTATTTAAAGGCTAAAAAGAGTATTTTAAAGATATTAATGTTGTATTCTCATTTAATTTGTTATAATTTAATATCTTATAGAGATGAACATCTTTAAATGTCTTTTTTTTTTTTTTTTTCGTTTACGGTGCAACGAATTCACTAAACAATAGAAAAACAAAGGCATTAGCTGCCACACAAAATATTACTAGAGCTAATGCCCCTTACAGTTTATAAAGGAGCTCTTTTCTTCTTTACAAAAGCCATACATAACTAGTTCCTTTTCAACAAACTCCAAATAAATAGCTCGATTTTTGTAGTCCCATTTTTAAACAATCATGAAACCCCCAATAAATAGCCTACAATGTCTACTTTTCGATTTTCTTGCTGAATATTTTAACAACACGTTTATTTTGCTGAATAGAAAAAAAAAAGTATAATATAATAGTTATTATTAGCTATAATAACTTATGAATAGATATTAGATTATCATTTATTAATTTGATTAGGATATTTGGAGGGAAAAATCAATTCCGACTACAATATAATAGTTGTTATGGTAAATTATACTGATACCTTGAAAACATTCAAAATTGCGTAGACTCCCATTTTTTCCAAAAGTTGAAACTTAGCATACCTAAAACAAGTACAAACCCTATTTTTTCTGCTAACTAAAATGCTATGTGTAAAATAAGCTAATATAGTGCTTACATGGCAATTCTTTCATTTATTTAATTAATTAAAGTATTAATTAAAAACAAAAAAAAAATTAAAAAAGAAAAGGCAAAAAAAATAAAAATGCTACAAAATAAAAAGGAAAAATATGCATAAAATTAAAAAAAAAAAGGAAGAAGAAGAAGAAACAGAAACAAGAAAAATAAAAGAATAAAAAGATCGGAGAACAAATTCCATAATATTTGGGAGAATGGCACTACAATTTGGTAACTTTGTATAGAGAATAAATGTAGTACGCATGACTTTATCTAAATATCTACAAATACATTATGAGCTAAAAAAAGGCGTAAGTACTAAAGCTTTAAAGCTCGGAAAATCATAAATAATCTCTGGGTAATCAAAATTAGGAAATATTATGTAAGCGAATACTTATTTGAGGTTAATAACAAAACAGAAGCTTTTTCCCAATTATCAATAAATCCATAGAAACTGTTCAGCAGAAACCACCTTTATCAATTTATCTTTTCTTTACATTTGGAAAGACTAGGAAAACAATAGTACAACCCACATTTAAAAGAACAACAAAAGGTTTTGACAATTCGTAAGCAACATGATAAAATCTTTTCTTGTTCATATCGATGAAAGCAAAGAATGATCATTATATTATGATATTGATGCGAAAAGAATAACATATAAAAGATGATGGAAACTTAAATTTTATTTGTAGATGAAATATAAACTTTTGATAAATTTGCACAATGACAGTGAAAATATACTTATAAACGTTGTTAGCGTTGTCCTTCAAATCCTCCATAAGTTTGCTTCAACTTTGTATTTTCTCCATTTATATTTCTTTTTTTTTTTTAATTTTCTGTTTCTTTTCTCTTTTAATTGTTCCTTATTTTTTTATTTTCTGGTATTTCTTATTTTTTTCTAATTTTCCGTTTTTAGTTATATTTTAACTTCGGTTAATTAAATAAATAAAAAATTGCCTCGTAAGCATCATATCAGCTTACTTTATACATAGAATCTTAATCAACATAAAAAATGGAGCTCACACTTGTTTTATGGGGCTAAATATTGACCTTTAGAAAAAGTGGGAGTTCATGTGATTTTAAAACCTTTCAAGAAATATTGATGCAATTTACCCTAGTTATTATTATAGCATGGGACAGAACTACAATAAATCATGAATTGATATCATGTTGCCATCTATTAATTTTATTGAGGATATTTGGATCCAAAAAGATCAATTTCAACTTTAAATAACTATTAATAAGCCTGAGTAATGAATAATTATTTAATATTTTTTTAATGTAAATTTCTTATGAAATTACTACGATGAATCTAAAATATAATTAAACACGCTAATAACTATTCTATAGCAAATAATGTAGTGAAGGAGCTGTAAGTGTTAAATTAATATTCTTACCCTAATACTAGCCTAAAGGGGATCTTAAAAATGGATTCTACACCTAATTGCTTAATAATAGAGACGAACATACGGATAAATACAATACTACTTCTGCTTCTCTATTTTATTCTATGTTTTTTCCTCTCAGTCAGACCTTATATGTAATTTGCATAACGGGACACGTCTAAATGATTATGTATGATTTTATTCTAGCCAACTTAAAAGAAAATAAAATCAGCAGCCTTTCATTTGGAACTAAGGCACATCTTTTAATATTAATGAAGATAAAAATATAAATACTTCCACTGCTATGTCAAAAGCATCATCAAAATAATTATTCGAAATAACCTAAATCTTCATCTGCATGCTAAAACGTGTGAAACCCATGTACTATATAAATACTTAAAATTATGCATCAAAAGGATATACTTATGGAACTATACAGTTCAAAGTTGGTAAATTACTATTGATAATCTTTTCATGAAAAAAAATAAATAATTATTATTTATTTGATAGAAAGACGGTTTATCACATAATATCATATGCAATTTAGATATTTCAATATTTGCTCCACTTTTTATATTTATTTTAATATAAACAAATATTCAATCACAAAACACCGAGACAATACAAATAGAAATTTCGTAAATTCTCGAATAGATACCCTTTATGCATTTTCTTATTATTTGAGGCACAATGCCCAAGAGAGTAGAAAAAGTTGAAACTGGGTATGAAGTGTACGTCGCCAATTAACTTAACCAGCAAATTTGGGTCCGAACTGGTCTACATCGTCTGAACCTTTTTGCGATCTCCGAATAAACGCGGTATTGAGGGCACCGTCACTCGCCAATAAGATATGTTCATCTACACGCGCGACTGTCGTTGGAGATCTTGCAAGAAGTCCAGTGCACAACACGCTACGCGCGCTTTGGTCATCCTGGCGTAATCTCAAGGTCAGATGTTATTGCAGCAGCCAATGACGCCGTAATTGAAGAGCTTGTCGTGTGAACCCGCACGTGACATGTTTTTCAAATTACTCCCTGCAGGGTTTTATACAAATACGAATTTCTTTTAAAAAATAGTATGTAAAAATTTATGAAAAAAATATTAAAATTGTAGAATGATAAAGATGTATATATTATATGCATTTTCAATACTTTTCGTTTATATTAAAGATATCTAAACTATATGTAATAGATGCGCCTTCAATACATTTCATACTTACTAAAACGTATTTATTGTATACACTTTTAGTACAATTTAAATATTTACTTTTACCTGCACATTATAAATTAAATGATAAGTTTAACATAAAAGTTGATTGTATAAAATAATAGTCGATAGGACACATTAACAAAGCTGATAGGCACAACAATAAAACTCAACGCACAAAATGATCATCCGTTTACCATAAAAGTTGATTACAGTAAAAAAAATAAAAAATTGTAATGCCATGATAAGAAAAGTATGCCACAAACTGTAAGTAACGATGAAAGTTAAATTGAGATTCGAATAATAAGTATATATACAAAAATTATCATGTCTTAATGTCAATACAATAGTATAAAAAAATGACAAAATATGTCAACCGTTGCATATGTCGCATGAAGTAGCTGATAGCACAAAAGAGAAGTGAACATCTCTAGCTATCATGTAACTATGTAAGCTGAGGCAATAAATCATCAAGATCCTTAAGAGGGACCGGGTCGATTGGAGGGGCCAACTATAGCCAAGTGATGCCCTTATCCATGAAGGATTGTGTATGGGTAAAACATTGCTTTTAAGGTGCCGAACACATCTAGATTAAGCCCTGCCTCCTTGAAAGTTGAAGTGGATAGCTAAGTGGTAGAAGGATCTTCGTCCTGAGCTGGAAGAAGAAAAAGGCAAGAAGAGCAATGATAGTTTAGCTAGAAATGACTAGAGTCTTTGAAACCCATTATGTAGATAATCATGATTGTCCTCCCAGAGTTGATTGAAGCGCATCTCTAAGTATTGATAAAAAGGATACTACGATGCTAAAAGAGCAGTTGGATCAAAAAAGGGAAACCTATAATCAGGTGGAGGTTGGTGAGAGGATCCCTCAGGTGGAGGAGTAGCAACATAACTCGGAGTCGTACCAGAGTGAGTATGAGCACTAAGACTACCTAGCTTATTAGAAGATGTAATAGGATCCTGTGGATCGCACTCAAAGCCAAGATCAAGAGGAGGAAGGTCTTTTCTCTTAACCCAATTGTTCCCCGTTTTCTTCTAAATCCTCCTATAAATGTCAATCAATTCAAGGTGTTTGACCCAATCAATCATAGAGGTGAAGGAATTGGTATACCCTTTCTGATAAGTAATTATATAACCAATTGCCTAAAGTGAAGGAAGGCTTGAGATGGGTTATTAGTAACATGTTTAAAGTACTGAACCACTATACTGAAAAAATCAATTTGCTTGTTCACAAGCAAATAATAGAGAATCCATAAATCTTGAAGGGTAACATTAGATTGCTGGCCTTGTCGAGGGTAATAGCTATGGATCATAATGTGGTGGAGGATTTTCATTCTAAGGTCTAGGTAAATGGCAACTAAATTTTTAGCCTTTCCCCAGTTTCCTCCAATACCTTTATATCTAAAGACTTGCTCCTAGAATTTTGCCCTATAACAGTTAACATTCACTTACGTTCCTCTAACAGTAGTGATAATGAGGCTATAGATATCTTCAGGAGTAATAGTAATTAATATACCATAAACATATGTGTATAGGACACTACGACGCAATTCATCAATTGGATTTATTTTCAATTTAGACCAACCTTGATCATCTAGAGAATCCGACATGCTACAGTAAAAATACTTAGGAAACTCATCATGTACCTCACTGGGAAGGCAAAGGATGTTAAGAATGTGGTTGGTGATGATGTCAGGAGTAGCCGTAATTTGAAACTCCTTGAGTACCTTTAGAGGATAGAAGATGCTGGTGTCAACTTCGAGGTTGGCAAACTTTTCAAATTGTTGAGCATACTGCTATGAAGGAATAAGGTAGTGGTCATAGGCGGAGGGTGTAAGACCATGAGCAACGCATGGTGCCATGGGTATTTAAAGTAGTGTAGGTGATGGAGATGGGTATGGGCATATGTGGTGAAGATGATGAGGGAGATAGGTAAAGGTATATATGATAGTAGGGGGAGTATGCGAGGATTGAGGATGGCGTGACGATGAAGACGTATGGATAGTATGTAGTGGCATAATGGTTGATGGGTATAGTTAAAGAGAGAAAGTGAGGAGAGGAAGAAGAAGAAAGAGAAGTTAGACGCAATGAGGAGAGAAAAAGATAGGTAAGAGAGTTAGGAGTTGATTGAGGGAAGAAAAATGAGATTTTGATGGAGAAGAGGTAGTAGATCAAAGATAGAGAAAGGGGTTAAGGTTTGAAGGAAGGGAAAAGGGGGCTTTTGAGAAGAAGATAGAAAAAGATAGAGAAGGTTCGGTATAACTTAAGTCATACTTGTAAACTGATGAACCAGCATGCCGGTATGGTGAGGAGTTAGCATGCTGATGATGCGAACAAAAGCGAAATCGAAAGCTTAATGAGAGGAGTATACTGGCATGCCAGTGGTTAGGTTGACTAGCATGCTAGTTCTTTGAATAGAACCAAAATTAATTGAAAATCTAGGGGAGTATTCCAGCAAGCTAGTGTATGGGAATGCTAGCATGCTAGTTAAGCGAATAGAACCAAAATTAGTTTCTCATTTATGGGAGTATACCAACAAGTCGGTGATTGTGGGAACTGGCATGCTGATTGTTTGCAATTTTGCAGAAAATCGATTAAGTCCTCTTTTTGAGTTAAGTTGCCAATTCAAATTAATTTGAAATGATTTAATGAACATTTTAACAATTCAAACAAGTTTATTTGAGTTCATTAAGGCTTGAACAAGCTAAATTTAAGTGAGATTTGAAATATTTAGCTAAATCAAACTCCAAAACCTGTGAAGAGTATAACTAAGAAGAAAAGTCTATATATAAGCATAACATGTGAGTAGCCATTAAGTTTTGGCACATCAATACTTCAAGCAATTTTCAAATACATATTTGAGCACTATGGGAGTAAATTATAGCTTTGAGGCTCTATAAAATACAAAATCACTATATGAGTTCCTTAGGATCAAAGCTAATCGTGTAAACAAATAGTGAGCAAGTAGAGATCTTTCCACAATTTCAAGATATGTTCATGATCCAAGTATGATTGAAATTATCAAGAAGCACAATGACTCATGATAAAACCAAATAGCAATCATATTGGCAAAAATAGGCAAGAAAAGCTCCTCATAGTATTTTAATGTCTAATAAAGATCTAGAGAGGTCAATTATGGATAAAATTCAATTTAAGCTAATTCAACCACTCAAGCATGACTTATGGATAAAAATAAACATATGAGGCCCAGTTTTGGGTATAGAAACCGATACATGATGAATTTGTGCATGTGTAAATGTGAATACTTTATGAATGACTTCAAGTGTGCTCAAATCATGCTAAATGTGATATTAAATGCAAAAAAACCATATGATCAAGTTTCTTATATTTCATAATGTGGATTTTGCTAGTTAACTTACTTAGTATGTTATTTTTGCTCAAAAATTCTATTTTAGTTATTATGTATTTAGCACTTATCTTGCGTGATCATTCCTAATTCTATTTTTAGAGGGCAAACTCTTTCCTCACTTAAGGGTTTAGTGAAGATATCAGCTATTTGATTGTTATTATTAACAAATTCTAAGCAAATATTATTGTTTTGCATATGATCATGAATAAAGTGATGTCTAATTTCTATATGCTTAGTCCTAGAATGTTGAATTGGATTTTTGGTCAAGTTTATAGCACTTATATTGTCATATCTTGTCAAGACATTGGTGAATTCTAAACCATAGTCAAGTAATGTTTGCTTCATCCATAATACTTGGATACAACAACTACTAGCTGCTATATATTTAACCTCAGCAGTAGAGTGCTACTAAGTTTTGTTTCTTTGAATGCCATGATACTAATGAGTTACTAAGGAAATTACATGTGCTGCTTGTGCTTTTCTGATCAACTTTGGAATTGGTGAAGTTGGCATCGAAATATCCAATAAGATCAAATGAAGTGAACTTGGGATACCGTAAGCCAATTTCAATGGTGCCCACAAGATACTTGAAAATACATTTGATCGCATTTAAGTGAAATTCTTTAAGGCAAGATTGAAATCGTATACATAAATACACAATAAACATGATATCGGACCTAGATGCAGTTAAATATAGAAGACTTCCTATCATGCTCCTATACATTTTTTCACAAATATTCTTTCCACTTTCATCTTTATCAAGTTTTAGAATGATGCTTATTGGAGTTGGCTTAGCATTACAATTTTCCATTTTAAACCTTTTTAAGAGCTCTTTAGTTTATTTAGCTAAGTTGATAAAGGTTCCTTCTTTGGTTTGTTTAACTTGAAGACTTAAGAAATGATTGAGTTCTCCCATCATACTCATTTCAAATTCATTTTTCATGCATTGAACAAACTCATTAACTAAATCCATGTGAGTAGCACTAAACATAATGTCATCAACGTATATTTGAACAATTTGTATATGATCATTGTGTTGTTTAATAAATAATCTTGTGTCAATTTTCCCTTTAGTGAATTCATTCTTTATCAAGAAGTTACTCAATCTTTCATACCAATCTTTAAGAGCTTGCTATAGTTTATACAAGGTTATATTGAGCTTATATATATGTTTTGAGAATTCAATATCCTCAAATCCTAGTGATTGCTTTACATATACTTTTGCTTTGATGTAACCATTTAGAAAGGCATTTTTAGCATCCATTTGATATAGGTTAAAGTTTTTATATGTGGCAAATGCTAAAAGCATTCTAATGGCTTCTAATTTAGCAAATGGAGCAAAGGTCTCGTCGAAATCATTTCTTCTTCTTGGTTGTAGCCTTTTGTAACTAAACGTGCCTTATTTCTTGTTATTATTCCGATTTCATCTAACTTGTTTCGAAATACCCATTTAGTTCTAATTGTTAGTCTATCTTTTGGTTTAGATATTAAGTTCCATGTCTCATTTCTAGTAAATTAATTTAGCTCTTCTTACATAGCTTATATCTAAAATTCATCTTTTAGGGCTTCATCTACGTTTTTTGGTTCAAGTTGAGATAAGAACACTACATTACTTAGATTCTTAAGTGAAGCTTTAGTTTGCACCCTATTAGATTGTTCTCCTATTATTAGATCCTTAGGGTGATTTTTTACAAACTTTCATTCTCTAGGTAAATCTAAGTTAAAGTTGTTAACAATTCCATCTTGCTTGGAGGATTCTTTCTCAATTGAATTGGATTGATTCTTATTAAGACCAAGATTGTCTAAATGAGTACTAATGTTTTCTATTTCATCATTAGACTCTTTAAATGCATATGAATCATCAAATGCAACATGAATTGATTCTTCTACAACAAGAGTTCTTTTATTATACACTCTATAAGCTTTACTAGTAAGTGAATAACTAAGAATGATGCTTTTCTCTGATTTTGAATCAAAATTTCCTAATTGTTCCTTTAGATTAGTAAGAATATAACATTTTGTTCGAAATGGATGAAAATATAATATGTTAGGTCTTTTGTCTTTACAAAGCTTATAGGGAGTTTTCTTAAGGATTGGTCTTATAAAAACACGATTTGATATGTAACAAGTTGTATTAACGGCTTCAACCTAAAAATACTTAGATAAGTTATTGCCAAAAAGCATAGTCTTGACCATTTCTATAAGGATCCTATTTTTCCTTTCGGCAACTCCATTTTGTTATGAAGTTCTAAGTGCCGAGAAGGCATATTCTATTTCATTATTATTACAAAAGTCTTTCATTTCATGATTTTCGAATTCTCCCTCATGATCACTTTTTATTGAGACAATATAAAGACCTTTTTTATTTTGGACTTTTTTGCTATAATTTAAGAATACATGATATGTTTCATCCTTATTAGCAAGAAAAAAGGTCTAAGTGTACTTAATGAAATCATCAACTATGACTAAGATATATCTTTTTCCTCTCCAACTTAAGGTTTAGGTTGAACCAAATAAATCCATGTGTAGTAATTGGAGTAGCCTAGAAGTTGAGATTGCATCTTTTGATTTGAAAGATGACTTGGTTTGTTTGCCATATTGACATACTTGACATGTTTTATCTTTATCAAAACTAATCTTAAGTAATCTTCTAACAAGATTCCTTTTGGCTAGTTTTGATAATATATCCATACTAACATATTCATACTAGCATATCTTAACTTCCTATGCTACAACCAATTATCATTGTTTTGAGATGATAGACAAGTTTCAAGAAAACATGAAAACATATTGAAGTCAATTTTATAAATGTTTTCTCGTCTATACCCTTCAAAATGGATTTGGTCATTGTTAATGTTTTCAATAGAACACTTTAATGCATGAAAGATTACTTCATATCCTATATTACACAATTAACTAATACTAAGTAAATTATGTTTTTAATTATTAACAAGTAATACATGCTTAATTGTAAGATCATTATTAATGCAAATGTTACATTCACCAATAACATGAGCTTTTCGATTATCTTCGAAGGTTACCCTTCCTCCATCCTTCAAGTCTATAGATGTAAACTTGAATGCATCTTTCATCATATGTTTTAAGTAACCACTATCTAGGATTCATTTGTTATTATGCCTTGAAGAGCCCTACAAAACAAACAGTTATCTCTTTGGTACCTACTTTAGTTTGAATCTTTGGGGGTTAGTTGTTGTGATGTAAGCTTTTCCCTTGGGGATCCAAACCATTTTACTTTTGTTATATAAGGAGAGATTGCGACATAATGCACATATATGTGCAATATGACCATATCTTCTACAACAATTACAATTTTTATTTGATGCCCTAACAAAGTAGCTTTTGTGTGATCTATACACATTTTCTTTAATATAACCTATTCCAATTGTGTCTAAACCTAGCCTTTGTGTTCTAAAGATTTTATCTAAGTTTTTTTCTCTATCTACAAATTTTGCCATTGTTTTCCTTGAATTATCTAAGCTACATCTTAGGATCGAGTTTTCAATTTCAAGACAACTTAGTTTGTCAATCACATCTTCATCATCCTTTGCCTTGAGTTTAGTTCTTTTATTTCCTTTTCAAAATTCTCGTTGACTTTTTTTAATTTACAATTTTCATCTATTAATTCATTATTTCTAGTGCTTAGCTCTACATTTTCCCTTATCAATTTCTCATTTTCAATTTTCAAGTATTCATTTTCTTCTTCTAATTCTTTTTTTGCATCAACTATTTTATTATATTTACTTTTGATGATATTAATCTCATCACCTACTTCACTCATCATTTGCTTCAATACTCTATTCTTCTTTTGCACTTTTATGAATTCTTTTAACAACTCATTATACATACTCCTAAATTCATCAAAGGAAGAGTTATGTGAAGGAGAGCATACTTCTTCATTGAGATTCGTGAAGCAAGTTTCATTGTCGGACTCGCTAGAATCCCCAATACTCTAAGTAACTATTACAACTTTCTTTTTTGACTTTTTATTGATCTTCTTAAGCAGTGGACAATATTGTTGAATATGTCCTGGTTTTTGATAATTGTAGCATTTAGTGACTCCTCTTTTTTCCTTTTTAAACTTAAAAGGTGATCTATATCCATCCTTATCTTTCTTAATCCTTTTATTGAATTTCATGAACTTTTTAAACTTTTTTGCCAACATTTTAACTTCATCATTGTCTTTACTTTCTTCTTCACTTAAGTTCTCCTCCATGATTTTTAGAGTAATTATTTTCTCTCTAGAGTTCTCTTCTTGTCTCTTTACCATCTCATGTGTCTTAAGTGTTCTAAGGAGTTGCTCTTTTGACATTTCATTAACATCATCAGTTTCCTCGATAGCAGCTTTTTTTGCTTCCCAATCTCTTGGCAAAGATCTAAGAATTTTGCGATTTATCTTAAGATTAGTAACTATCTTTCTAAGAACACTCAAAGGGTTAATGATATTGATAAACTTATTATTCATCTCATCAATTGTTTTATTACGATCCGTCTTAAAATTTTCAAATTATCCACACAATAAACTTATTTTTGTGACCTACTCTACTAGTTTCTTCATATGTGCTTTGTAATTCATCCTATATTTCTTTAGCACTTTTACATGTACATACCTTATTAAAGTCATTTTCATTTATAGCACAATGCAAAATATTTATAGTAATTTCATTTAGATCAAGTAATTTCCAATCATCATTCAAGTAATCTCTTTCTTCTTTTCCTTCTATCTTAAATAGTCCTTAATTAACTACATGCCACAATAGTTTATTTTGTGCTTTTAAGAATATAGACATCCTACATTTCTAATACAAATAGTTGCTACCAGTTAAAAGAGGAGGTCTATTAATTGCTTGTCTTTGTAGAAAGCTTAATGCATTAGATGTCATAACCTTTACTCTAATATGTGGTTAATCAAGTGATTAGAGATTAGCTTTGATATCAATTGATGAATACTAGGCTAAACTCAAGAGGGAGGGTGAATTGAGTTCCAAGACAATATGTAATTCTTTTCTAAATTTCTAATTAAATACAATAACAAGAGTGATGGTAAAAACAATAATAAATACAAAAATGAAAAAAGATAAGGATAGAGAAAATCAAGCCTAGATATAACATGGAGTTTGAACCGCCCCCTAGCCTCCATAAACTCACAATGCCTCTAATTGAGAACTTCACATCACTTTATTAATTTCTCAACATAATGCTCTAAGAGCTTACATAAGCTTATACACAATCACTATTTCACACAACAATCTCTTGTATTGTGCTCTTCTTTCTCTTAAGATTACAAAGTATATAAATACTCAAGCATTACTACTAGGTCTCTTTTGTTTGATTGCAAGTAAAGAGTATAAGAGACAATTTGTAAGTAATGAGACCAAAGAATGTAAAGGAATGTCTTTCGATTGCAGTAGAATATCATATCTTAATTCCCTTTAATTGGGTTGTTAAGCATTTATATCAATTCATTGAATTGTTTCTATTATCGCGCATTAAATGCTCTAACGGCTACTTAGATCAAACTTACTGACATGTTGATACTTTGCCCTTACCAGCAAGCTACTAATAAATTATACTACCAGCAAGTGAACTGGTATGTCAACTCCTTCAAGCCACTAAGCTTTTCTTTGTGTTTTTTAAGGCTTTATACTATTAGCTTGGTTCTTTGTTGAGTCATCATGTCGGTCGACCAAATATCACTTGAAAATACTTTTGAAAATCAATAAACAAATACACGTCGCAATCTATTTTCAAGATTATTTAATTACCACTTTAATTATTAAATTTCTTATAGAGATAAATGATATACTTAATTATTAAATAAATTAATCAATCTTATTTAATTATCTTGATATGGTCAAATAAAACTTAGTTTTAATCATTCACTTTTGTTTTGTTCTCATCAAAATCAATTAATGAAACCTAAGTTCAACATATTTTTCATACAATCTCCTCTTATCTTCTAGATAAAATAAAAAATCGAATAGAGTTTCTTCTTGTATCACTTCCCATTTTTTCTATTTCTTTCTATTTATTTTTTTATATAATATTCTTATTTATTTTGTGTCCTTATCTTAATTTACCTATTTTTTTCTTCTCAAAGATATTTAGTGTCTAAGCAATTTTATTCTAATTAAAAAAAAAAAAAAGAAAGCTCTTCATGTCAATAGATAAGGCATATATATGTATATATATATATGTTATATTATATTTATAACTTATGATACTTATTAGAGGGTAGAATTGATTAAATTGAGCTAAGTTCATTAGCAATTTGGGTTTAACTCTTTATTCTAGTAACAAGATCTAAGAAAGTAGGTATATATTTGGAATGACATAAGAAGATTTGGTGGGTACTCAAAATAATGATTATTATACCGGTTTACCTACTCTTAATTTTTCTCAAATAGGCTTATGTGCTTAGAGAAACCTCATAAGGAATTTATCAAGAAGAGAACTTATCTCAACTGTTAAACATAGACTACAATTTGGTAGTAGTCATAATCTCCTCATTTGACACAATTCAAAGATTAAAGAAACAAGATTTGCAAGCTAATCTATGCATTGAAGAATCGAGATTAGAATTCCATCCCTTCTAATTTAAGATTTCAAGAATAATGAAGTCAATGCTCCTAAGCTCCTCTGCATGTCACAAATACATAAATGCCTTGAGATTGCACATTCATCCTCCTTATTATTCTTTCTATGTCATCGATTCATATACCATCTCAATTTACTCCCCTATAATCACATAAAGCCCAAGGATCATGCCGCATGTATTTGTCATCACAGATTCTTGAATCCCCATTTTGGTTACTCCATTATGGATAGAGAGGGTTGCAACCTAGCAATGCTACCTAAAAGAAAGAATATACTTAGCTTAGCTGACAAAACCATCTATAAGAAGTCAATATTGAGATCATTGAGCAAAACATGATACTATTGAAGAACATAATCAATCAAAACAACTTAGTAAAAGAAGGTTCTTTTGAGGTCACGCAAATGATATAAATGCAATAGGAGAACACCAAAGTCTTGAATCAAGTAATGGCAATGTTGTCTCAATTTATGCTAATGGCGGCTACTGCTACCACCATGCAATAGTGTATATATTGCCAAATCCTACTATTACTACATAATAAAGTGTTATAAACTGGCTTAACTAACTAATCTCCGTACTGCTAATGAGGAATTTCCTTAGGGGAAAGATGAATTGATGCTTTTACCAAAACCTATAGTTGGACAACATCTAGCATTTGAGATACAAAATGTAAGAGTTCAACCTGAAGGCTTTTCATCCTTGTGTGCTACTCCCTACACCATACCTATTAGATCTAACAACCTTCCTACTCCTGTATCACTGGTTGAGGTTTACTATTTACCCCAAGATTAGGGTTTGCCTAAAGATCTTTCTTCATTGCAAAGGAGGACATGGACATACACTTGAGAAAAATGCATGTCAAATGATATGTTGGAATACTAGATCTTAAGCTCTTGTATAATAAAAACTATACCATAATGACTACATAAGTTCAAAGTTTGATAACGGGGAAAGTGCCAAGTATTATCTATTAAAATTCATTGAAGCTTTAGAAATTTATGTATTAGACAATGACTTGGAGTTGAAAAATTTCTTGATATCACTTATAGTTCTACACCTGGTATGTTGATTTTCCCTATGAGTCTATGTGTACGATGTTGCTAGAGGAATTTCTCTTCACACAAGAAAGGGTCATTCTACCCAACATGAGGCAAATTCAATGGAAACCACAGGAAGATCTCATTGATTATAATGAGTAATAATATAGAGAACCTAAATATCCAAGACATCCATGATGAAAGAGAGCGAATGAAGATTTGTGTCTATGGGATGTTTTATGAGTATGCTATATGCTTAGATAACTCCTCTTAGCTTTTATAAGGACTCGAGGAGAAGCAACATGTTCAACAAACTAAAAAGGTCCGTAAACTCAATGTAAGATGAAACTTCATAGAGAACAAAGACTGATTTCTAGGTTCTAGTAATTCCAACACTCACCCCATCAATTAACGGTAGATGTAGATGTGTTTAGTGGAGGTATTTGGTTCACAAGAATCGAAAGATCTCAAATTAGTGATTCCATTATAATCACACAGCTTATACAGGGTGGTTTTTTTCTAATGGACAAGATACCCTTTTGGTGGTTTTCAATTCATGTTAAATCTTATAATAATAGACGCCTTTCGTCATACTACCCAGACCTCGTTTACTCATTTTCGCTTTTAATTACCACTTCATCATCTCATTCATGCCAATGTCATTTTTATATATTATTATACTTCAGGACAGACAAAATCGAACCTAGACACATTACATTTGTTAAAATAATATCCCAAGCATTATCAGCAAAATATTATAGGTTATCCTATTGCTGCATTTCTCGTCATCGCAAATAACGTTTGGAAGATTTTTCGGTGGCGATAATAACTACTACATCAACTTTTTTATAGGACGCATGAAGTATGACTCCACTAATTAATTGTCCTTTATCCTTATTTCGTCTGGTAATCATTAAGTTTTAGATTAGGAGAAAACTCGAAAGCGACAGGGATAACGTAAATTAAATTGCATGATTATTGTAATAATTAAAATGTCTCCATAGATCTCTATCCGCAACTTTCGTTTGGGTCATCTTAATTCACCTGAAATTGCTTGTGATTTGTGGCTTCCAAGCTCCTGTTGAAGATAGAAAAAACAAAGGGCAATTAGACATCTCCTTCAAATAATAACAGTACAAGATATATCGTTTTTCCATTATAGATCTCTATAAGTATTTGTTTATTTATTGATTAAGTTTTTTTAAAGAAAAGCTATCTGAATGAATAAAAATCTACGTATTATACTTATACAAAACATTTATAAAGTGATAAGAATTTTCTTATCCTACTTCTCATAAGGATCCAATTCAGACCACTTAACCAAGTTTAAGCCACAAATTCAATTGAATAATGATATTATTAATATATAGTAGCTCTCTTGGTCAAACTTAAAGGCTAGAAGGAAGGGAAGGAAGTGGCTGATGCTGACCCTTCATCTGATCACAGCCCTTTATAAACATTCCTTGACTTAGCACGAGTACCCTGTCATCAGTTGAATACATGCCATGTCTCAATTTTTAGCAGCTACGCATTTTCCTCGAAACTTTTTGATAGAAACTTAAGATGGAATCGTGATGTTGTGACTTTTGGTCCATCTTAAATTTTCCATGAACTGAGATTGAAAATTTCCATTCTTCCAGAAAACGATATATCTAATTCAATTAATCATCACAGCAGCTTTCCCATTCAATCTATCTGTCGACAGTTCTATAAAACCTTGAATATTTGCAAACTAAGAAGCCTTGATCTTAAGAATTTGTTGGATTGATTCCTCGAAAAATTAAATTTGTTATTTATTTTTAATACAAGATTAATTAGGGATATTACATTTCCTTTCCTGCTTTCTTAGACTTAGATCTGGCCTCACTCGACTCCGTATCCCACAAGAGGTTGCCCTTTCGTCCTCCATTAATCGCGCTTCCAGGGTTTTCTTACATGATTTATACAAGTACATGAAACTCCATACCAAGATAGACAAACCATGCCATAACGTGAGTTTGGAACAAAGGATTAATAATAAGAAACTATAAGAAATTACGTAGATTCATTGCCCGTTCTCTTGTTTGTTTGAGGATAGGCATTTTAAAGAAAAGAAATCACCTTGCTGGATTTCAGTTTCTTTAGGTAAGTGAACTTTCTTCATGTTGTTCGGTTATTGTGTAAATTGGTATTGGTTTGCTATGTTATAATTATCCGATTGCAAATTGCAATCCGTTAATACAAATTTCTAACTCAGAAACTAAGTATTTCATCAACCAGAATTTACTAAAATGATTCAAATTTGGAACTTTAACATGTGAAATAATGCGTACTGTACAAGTATTTGTAACGTTTGATGATTCCGATATAATAAAAACCCTGTAAGCTTTTTTCTTCTCGGGCAAATGGATAATAGAAAATGCCAATATAAAAGACGTTCTTGAAATCATATAAAAAGCGACCCATTCTGCTGTATCTCTTGATTCTTGAACGTGACTCAACATTGAACTAAATAAACAAATAACAAATGGATAAATAAATAAATTATATAATGAAGCGGATCGGGTTCAATGTTTAAAGCTCAAACTTAATTTAAAAGATAATATTTTTATAATCTCATATTAATCGTGTGGCAATATTAATCTTGTAGGAATTGATTAAGTTTGAATTTTCATAGGAAAAAGAAAAAAGAAAACCGGAAGGAGACCTGTGGGAACGCATAGTTTGTTTTATTTGGACTTATGGAAACGTAAACTCCCGGAAAATGCATATCGGGCGCAGAAAATGACTTTCCGTTTGGGGGGTTACTACAGACATCTGGCACTGGCAGCACTGCACCGACACGTGTCAGTTTCCAGCGTAAACTACAGGTGTTTGGACATGTTTGGTTTGACAGTCGTAGGTGACAGGCTCGTGCGTCATGGCTCATAAGATGAAACCCACAACCCCTGCCCTGTGAAAAATGAAATGAACCAAAAAGTTACAAGTATTTGCATTGAGTGTGTATTACGTGACCTGAACAGAGTCCACCATTCGCTATATAAAGGGCACCTAATGAGTTGGGATAATTCAAGGCGAGGCAAACACAGAGTCAGAGAGAGAGAGAGAGCGAGAGAGAGAGAGAGAGAGATACACTTTGAGGAAAGAAAAGGGAGGGAGAGCTTGTGTAGTTGCGTGTTGAACTTTCAATCATCATCATCGTCATCCCCCAACCCCACCCCACCACCCCCCCCAACTCTGATATGCCCCGCTTGTCTGAATACCTTTCAGTTTCTGTTAATCATCTGTCTTTTAAGTTCTGATTTGTGGGTTTGTTTTCAAAAGCGGAACTAAACTGTTTCAAAATTATTTTGGAAAAAGGAAAAAGAAATAAAAAAAAAAGCTTAATTAATTGGAAGCAATCATGTATTCTTGGAAGCCAGGTGTTTTCAGAATAGAGATCCAGTTTTTCTTCTTCTAAATTCACTAATCATCTTCAGCTGCTTTGCACCCTTTGTTTTTGTGTGTTGTTTTTTCATTAGAACCAGCCAAGAGGGTGATTTTTTGGTCCCTCTTTGTTGGTGATAATTTGGATATCGGTATCAAGAGGTTTGTCTATTTAAAAGCCTCTTTGGTCCAATTTCTTTCTTTTTCTTTTTCTTTTTCGTTTTTTAAAAATTTTCCTGAACCTGTTCCTAAATTTTGTTAAGTAACAGGCTATCATAAGTTCCTAGGAATCTTTTCTTCTCCTCTTACTAGGTTGTTACATAAATTAACCATATGGCAGGTGCAATGGATTTTTTCACGAACTGCCTTGACTCAGAGACAGACTCTCACAACCATAGTTGTAATGAGTTAATGGAAGCGCTTGAACCTTTTATGAAAAGTGCTTCTTCCTCTAGACACCTCTCTTCTTCTACCTGTTCCCCTTTTGACCCTTCCCTTTCTTATAATTCTAATTCTACCCCTAACTACTTTTCCTTTCCTTCTAACACCGCCACTCTTTCACCACCACCGCCATCCACCTACTATCCAGACCCGCAATACAGTCTCCCCCAACCCGACCCAGCTGGCTTTTCCTTCTACAGCCCGGCCGAAGCCCATCCACAGCCCCAATATCAAGTCCAGGAACCAAGCAACAATCTTTACATGCTAAACACAAGCTTTTACCAACCCAATGAGCCAAACTTGGTGAGCAGCTTCTTGGGCCCCAAGTCCATTCCCTTGAAGCAGGTGGGTCCATCATCAAAACCCACGAAGCTTTACCGAGGGGTAAGGCAAAGGCATTGGGGAAAATGGGTGGCTGAGATAAGGCTACCTAAGAACAGGACACGGCTCTGGCTAGGCACATTCGACACGGCTGAAGAAGCCGCTTTAGCCTATGACAGAGCGGCTTACAAGCTGAGAGGTGACAATGCTCGACTCAACTTCCCCCACCTTAGGCACAACGGGTCCCATGTTGAGGACTACAAGCCGCTACATGCCTCGGTTGACGCCAAGCTGGAAGCCATTTGTGAGAACTTGGCTGCTGGCAAGAGCACTAAGAGGGAAAGAAGTAATAAGAATAACAAGTCGAAAGTGTTGGAGACATCCTCGTCGCCGGAAAGTGAGGAGTCGGACGAGTCACCGCCGTTGTCGGAGGCTGTGATGACTGAGTTTAGTGAGAGCCAGTACCGATGGGAGTGTGTTGCTGGGGTCAATGAGAATTTCCAGTTGCATAAGTATCCCTCGGAAATTGACTGGGCTTCTATTTATTCTTAAGGTTTTTCCTTTCTTTTCATTTTTTTTTTATTTAATTTTTGGGGGTAGGGGTTTGGTGGTGGTGGTGGTGTGGTTATGTGCATCATTTTGTAATGTTCATTAGGATTCAGGGGACTCCGCAATGAAGTTTTAGACAGTTGCAGGGTCTGTATTTATTAAATATTATTAATATTATTGTTATTCTGTTGGTCTGTAACTGTAGTTTTAAAAAGTGTAGGTGTTTGGTTGTTGGTGTAAATTTAAGGATGGTTAGCTGGGTTTTAGTCTGCTAGACCATGATTTTCATGTAACGTTGCGTCAGCTTATTGCGTTTGTGTAGGAGCTTTGCAATTAATTATTCTCTTCTGTTAAAGAAATTTATTTAAATGAATTTCCTTATTTTTTAGATATTGCATTGGCTTGATTTCTGATCCATTGCAATCCCATAATGTTTCTTGTTAATAGAACTGAATTAGTTAGGATGGATTAGATCCCTTTCTTTAAAGTTATAATATGACATGTAATACCATTTGAAAAAAAAAAATAATAATAAAAGAAATCTCTTTTCTAACGAGTTAGTGAGTGCGTTGATCTCTTTGACATACGTACCTGCGTAGATTCTTTTTTATCTTTTGTTTTCTCCCAAGAGCAGGACGCATGACCTATCCAACGATCGGGCAAATGATGATTATATTTTAACATTAAGCAATAAAACATCATATAATATTAGAGTTGCATGCAACCATGTGTCTATTGGCTCGAAATACACGAAGACATACATAAATATATTACTCAATAAATTATTAGTATTAGGTTAAAAAATTATAAACCATAGATCAAATCATAAATCAAATCGAAAAAAATAAAATTCAACTAAACATTTGATTATAGTTAGGTTTGGTTTGAGAAAGTAAGTTGAATTAAATCATTTTGAACTGAACTGAATCAAACCATTTTGTTAAAGAAACATAATTTCATATAAATTGTGTTTTTTTGTTTTCAATTTTTATGGATTTTATCAAAATTTTTATATCTTCTTCCTTTTTATCTTATTTTTAGGTAAATTATTAAAACTAAATTAAGTAAATTTCATATAAAATTTCACGTTTATAAATTTTTTTAAAATTATTATTATTTATATATTTTCAAATCAAGATTTTCACATTGGTATTTTTTACGTATCTTATTCTTTTCTAGTCATTAATATGTCTCTTTATATTGCTTTTCGATACACCAGTATTTCTCCCTCCTCATTGTTTTTTCATTAGAATATAATCTCTTATTCTTGTTCAATCAAGTTAAGTTTGTTAAGATTTTATACAACATTTTATGAAATATTAATACACATTATAAATATATGAAGAATTTATTGGAAATATATGAAAGTTCAATGAAAACGAAAATATGTTATTAAAGATAAAAAATATGTAGTGAAAATTTGATATAAATCGAATCGAATCAGTTTTAATTAGATTTAAAAAATTTACAAACTGAACTGTATGATTATATTCGATTTAAAAATAAAAAAACAAATTGTTATATTAGGTTCGGTTTTATAAGGGGGGAAACCGTATCAAATCAAACCATACTCATCTTTAATTATTAGCCAGGTGTTTGATTATATAAATGAATGAAAAAAACACATCAATTACTCTGAAGGTTTACTTGCTATTTTATTCGACTATAGGAGTTTTGCATATTTTTTCAAATTGTTATAAATGGGACTTCTATTAACTTTGTTAAATTTTTTATCTATTCATGATACATATTAGCTTCAAAATTGTCTATCATAATTAATCAATTTAATAAAATGATAATATAATAAAAATAATGTAAAATAAATTTAACTTAATAATAAACTAAAAATAATAAAAAATATATATAAAAGAATTAAAAATAAGAAAAACGGGTAGAAAAAATTGTACAAATCTCAACCACCTTGATCAATCATAGACTAATCAAAAGTAAACACATATCGAATGGATGAAAAATTTAATAGTTTAGATACAAATTCTATTTCTATAAAAGTTTAAAAATATTGAGGATTTAAATAAAAGAAAAGGGGTTGAGAATTCAATTCAAATAAAAAAACTGAGGAAACATTAAAAATGCCTTTACTCTCCATTAACTTATCTGTATAGATGCTTCTACCATGCTTACCTCATTAATTTTAAAAAAATTTGGCACACATTACAAATCTAAAGCATGTCTTTGATTTTACTAAATTAAACCTAATGATTTCACGAAATGACACTAGAGTTGTAAAATGAGCCAAGCCAAGTTTTTGAAGGTTTAAGCTCAACTTGTTTAAATATTATCGAGTTTGAGCCCAAGTTAATCTTTTCTATTAAGCTTGTAATTTGAGACTTGACCTTAGCTCGTATAAATAAACAAGATTTTTTTTTTTTTTCAAACTCAGCTTGTTTATTAATCGAGCTCAAACTAAGCTAAGTTTAAAGTATCCCATCTTAAGCATGTTCATAAGCCTAAGTATACAAAATGAAGAAATATATAAATAAATAAATTAATGAATAGTGAATAATAATTATATTATATATTATATATTATATTATAACATATTGTACATTTATATATATTATATAATGATTAGTTTTCTTCTTTTAATAATATATATAATATGTATAAAACTTGTAAACTTGCTCACAAGCCTAAAACGAGCCAATTTGTGAGTCTAAATTGAAACTTGAGTTTAACTTATTTAAATAAATGAGTTTTATCTTAAGTTTGAGATCGTCTCATTTATTAATCGAGCTTAAGTAGCTCGTATGCAATTTGGCCTATTTGCAATCTTAAGTGACATAATGGTTAAATATGTTTAGGGATGTTATTGGGCAAGTTTTTATAGGATACTTAACCCACCTAATTCACTTTGTAGGATTTTGGGATAAGTTTTAGGCAAGAGTTTAAAATCCTATAAGGTTTTGGGACAAGTTTTAAAACTTATAAAAAACTTGACAAGAAAATCGGTACTTAGTAAAATTAATTAATATATATTTTGTGTATAACATTTAATTACCAAGAAATTATAAGAAAAAAAAAAAAGAAGACAACGAGAAATCTCTTAACAATTAAGGTGAAGGAACTAACCTTATCTGTAGCTATTACAATTAAAGCAACATTCTTCCTATCAAAGTTGTGCTAACCTAAGATAATCAAGGGATTGGCAATTTAACTATTTTTTTTTTCTTAAGAGGCAAATTAAACTTGATATATCACTATAGCATCAATTTTTTTTTTTTACAAAGTTTTTTAATAGAAACACTGGCAAACCATTTAAAGCCATGTTTATAATTATAGCTATAGAGTATATTGGGTTTAATCATTTATGTATTTAAAGTATTGTATTGTATTGTAATAAACATAAACATGGATTTTGGGTGTAAAGAATACAAGAATTCACCTTAAGGACACTTCTTTCTTGGAAATCTCTCGAAGATAACCCATTTGAAGTGGAAAGTAGAGCCATGGTGATGACATTTAAACATGGTTTCCCCTTAAGACATAGAGATGGTTTTCGTGAAGTGAAAGTAGAAGAGGATTTAGGTTTAGTTTCAAAAGGGATTGAAAAATAGAAGGAGAGAAGTGGATTATTTGCATCATGAACATGATGATGTCTATGTTTATGCTTGAGGCTTGCTCTAATTGCAATATGAGTCAAGTTGATAATCTCCTCTTGATTTTTTTTTTCTTGTAGTGGGTTAGGTCGGGTTTTGAACAGGTTTTATGAACTCTATAGGGGTAAGTTTTGAGAACAAGATAAAAACCTTCTAAAGTTTTGGGACGAATGTATTTAGGTTTTGCAAAACCCATCCCTAATCGCCCTAATGGTAACCTTAGATGTGTTTAGCTTTCCTTGGAAACAAATGAATTCAAATGATTTAGGTCTTGCATGGTTTATTCTCTTTATTTAGACTAGTTTAACATAACATAGTCTTTTACATCTATTTCTAGAAAAGTGATTAATTAGCATTGAATGTAAATTGGTTAATAATCAAGTCTAGTAGATAGTTTCAAGAAAAAAAAGAAAATTATATTCAAAATAAAAGAAAAAGTATGATTCAATTATGATACTTTAAACGCTAAATATTTCGATATTACCCCATACGAAATTTCAATTCAAAATTGTAATTGCTTTGCAAGTGTTAAAATTATATATGATTGGAAGTCATGCTAAATGTCATAATTTTAGCACTGCAACTATATCAATAATATTTGCAAATATGAAGCCAATATTTATACATCACATATTGAAATTTCACTTCATTGTGCATATTTATCTATATTCACTCAAATTCCTTTCTCCGAATCTACACTTATCTCATGCATTATGTAATATCTAAACCCCTTAATTAAAATAACACTTATTAGACACCTCTAATATGTACATGGACATGCTTACATCTGTGCTCTTGACCTTCTCTCCAGCCTCCTCTTCGACCTTTTTGTCATCCCCCTAGAGGTAGAGATTGGGAGGAGGATGAGGAGGGAAAGGTTAGAGCAAAATGCTCTTAATCTTTTAGCTGTAGCTCCTCTTGAAGATGCATCATCACTCAGAGTAAGACATCTCTATGACATTGGAAGCTCTGTAAAATAATATTTACTAAAGCATTCACCCAAATGAAAGATAAGATTCAAGAATAGTTGAAGCCCTACCACAGTAACTTATACAGCTTAAACAACCAATCTATCAAGGTATCCTACATCATTTCTCTCCTTGTAAAGCTTAGCAACACAAAGCACATAGTTTAGATTGATATTGACTTTATAATCATTAACATCTAATCCCATCACAATGCCATCCTCTGTAGACTAGCACTCGACATTGTCGAAATGGTCACCTCTACCAAACACCTTAGTTATGGTAGAAGCATATGCGGCTTATAGTGTAGGCAATGATACCTAGTCAAATTATAGTGTAGATTCGGACATAGTTTGAGCTTCGATCCTATAAGGAACCACATATGGGAGTAATATTTAATTAATTAGTAGTAATACCCCTAAATTATTTCAATTATCCAACTTTTATAATATAATATTTAATTGAATAATTCAAGATTGAAAAGTGAAGATTGCAATAATGAGATAATAAAAATATAAACATAAACAAAAATGATAGAAAATAAGAACAAGAATAAAAACACTTAAATTAATTTAAAAGAGAAAACATGTTTCTTAGTAAATCTTTGGTGTTATTCACTACTTAGTTCTAATTGATTTATTCAATTTCGGTTGCGATATTGGACTGTAGGGATTCTTGTTACAAACCAATTGAACTTAAGTTTCTTAATCAATTCCTAATCTTAAAACCCTTTCTATCTAAATTGATTGTGAATAAAGCATCGCATAATCTCACGAAGCCCTTGAATGCTACTATTAGGTTACTCTAATGTGAAAAAAAAAAAAAATGAACTACTAAAGGTTTTAGTCTACCAGTTTTGTTTAATTATATCAGTCAATCATATTGCATGCTCTCATGAACTCCATAAGGGACTCTATTAATAATTCAATCACTGGTATATTAAATTAAAAACAATAATAAATATAATACAATTAGATCATATTATGAAAATATCAAATATTGAAATTCATTAACAATAATAGAAAGTCACCCTAAAACATAAGACTCAATAACGATTTACTAAGAAATTTAAAACAACAATATAATAACAAAATAAAAGAAAAGAATAGAGAAGCCTATGTGATTCTTTACCTTATTGACTCTTGCTTAAGGGGCTCTCTTTACAAATCTAGACCTAGGCATCTATTTAGAATGGTTGGACTTAGATTTACAAAGAAAACCCAATAAAATAAAAAAAAGATTCAAAATTCATTGCATGTCCATTAGTTAGGTACATGGGCGTAGAGTTGGGCATATACTTACATTTGATTTGAAATCTTTAAAATTTGATGGAAATTGATAATGGAGAGTATATGGCTATGGACATCTTCAATCATGTTCTCTCATAGACTTTGTTTCTCACTCTAAATCCTTGAACAATTCTTTTGTTCCAATATGTTACAAGACTTGATAAAAGTCATCAAAAGTTCATCAAATGCCTCTATAAGTCCCTAAAAATGAAAATTAACTGAATTAGCTTCTAAATCACTATGAAATTAACTAAATTAATATATAAAATGACACAAAATTACTATAGAATATGTATGTTGATTAGATGATATCAAATACCCCTATGCTTAAGTTTTTGCTTATCCTTAACCAAAATAGTAAAAGTAGAAATATTTTAAGGATAAGACAATTAAAAATTATTCTTTAGAAAAATACACCCTTGAATACCAATAGCTTTACAAAAATTTCTTTAAAATCACCCTTTTTTTGTAACATAATATTGTCTTCAGAACACTTGAATAATAATTCTTAAAAACTACTGAATTTCAATAATCGATCCCAATAATTCAGAGTTAGTCTTATCATTTAAACAAAAACCAAACTAAAGACTAAAATAAATATCAATAAGTTAAGAAAAAGTTATAGAAATTTCATCACTCTAACTCATGAGAAAGGGAATCTTTCCCTAAGTAGTTTTATTTTAGAAACCTAGATTAGATACATGTTACATCGATTTATCTTCTGATTACCTCTCTATTTCTTTCAATTTTTATTCGAAGGCTTTTTAGTTCAAATTAATTTCTTTATTGAAGTTAATTAACATTAGGAAAGCACATTGCTCTTCTGACAAATGAAGGCCTATACTTACTAATTTAGCCTTTTTATCCATTTAGCGGCTATCAACGGGAAAGAATTTTGCTCTTTTGAGAGAGTCAAGCTAATCCTTAACAACCTATAATTAAATTTCCCTTGCAATTGGTAGTTGAAAAGGGTCTTACTCTTCTGAGGGACCAAGATCAATTCTTACTAGTTCTCTAGTAATTCTTTCTTAATTTAATTATATCTCCAACTACTTTGATTTTTCAAAAAACTTCCAAAGGATAAATCTCATTTAACTATCCAATTTAAAAAAAAAATTTGAAAAGAAGAGATACATAATAATCCTCTAAATTAAGCTTAGAAATCAAAATAATTAGTTTTTAACCTATCTATATTTATCCTAATCCCTAGTCTAAGTCTAAGCTTAAGTAATAGAGAACTTTGAACTACAGGGATTTAATCACTCAAATTCAACAAAGTATACCAAATTCATAAAGGAATTTGGGAAAATTCGAAAAAATTTTACTTGCTTGATATATAAGGGTGTAAATTTTTAAGATTTTTAATAAATTCAAGAAAATTTGAAAAACTTAAGTATATATCTAAATTAGTAACATACATAACCTATCATTTTCCCCAATACTTAAGTTGTATATTGTCCTCAATAACAATGCAATTCAAAATAAAAGTATGAGAGAAATAAAAAGAAAAAGAACTGGGACTTTCTCGATTTTTGCATTGATCTTAAAGAAAAATTTCTAAAGTCTAGATCTAAATTCCATCAATTCAATTAAGCTCGAGGTTTTCTTTATATCTAATAAATGAACTAACTATTAAATGAAAAGAAGAAGTTAACTAAACAAAATAAACTAAATAAAATGATTACTAATCAAGTATCCAAATGGTAACATCTAACATAACTTACAAACATCAAAAGTTAAATAGTTATCTAAAGTAAAAAAGCAACAGTAAACAAGTTAGTGGAGTACAATCATCTAAATAAGAAAAATAAAACTAAGTCTTTGAAAAGAAAATAAAAATGCAAAGGAAATCACTCATCATCAATGTCCTCATCCTCTTCCTCTTCATCCTCAACTTCCTCCTTAATTTCCTCTTCCATGATCTCCTTGTTTGGGTTAAGAGCTAGTGTAGCTGGTGATGGTGGTGGTTGGATACCATGATGGGCAAAGAGCATATCCATCCTTGCCTCAGTGAGATTTACTTTATGTGTCAAGATATTTTGTTTATTCGATATTTTCCTCATCATGCTCTTAATCTTATTGAATATTGAAGAGGATGATCCATGTAACAGCCGAGATGATGATGTAGCCTTATTGGCTTGCTCAGGGGGTGGACCTTTAGGTAATGGAGGAAGTCTCATGGCCTTAATCGACTCATAGCTTAATGGGCTAACAATGTTATGCCCTAAACCATCGAAGTCATAGCAGTCTTGCTAAGTGAACTAGCTTAAGATAGTAGTTGATCTTACGACTGCTATTGTAGACTTGATTTACATAAGGCGTCTACAACTAACTCACTTTGAAGTAACATTTCATACAAAAAAAAAAAAAACCAGTAAAACTATATACAAAGGTTTAAAACATATATATATTGACTTTGATATCCTAGTAGATATTTACACATCATAGTAGTTTAGGATAAGAAACATTTACACAACTAGATTCACAAGGCCAAGAGTTATAAGCAAAACTCTCAAAAGTCCTCTAGTTCCCCAATTTAAGGCCTCATGCCCCAGAATTTCAAAAGTAAGTAACTTTAGGTAGTTATAACGAGACATTTTGGTCAACACCTACAAAAAGATCGATAACGGTGTGAACAACCAACCATTCAGTAAATAGAGACGGAGACAAAAGACTATACAACAATTACAATTAGGGTTATCAATCAGTTAATTAAGTGTAGTGTAACAATCAAATGCCATCATACAACATTGTTTAATCTGTTGTAAAATTAGAGAAATTTTACTCACTCTAATTCGGGTTTGAGGAGTTTTAATATATATGCAATAGTTTATGACCAAATCTAGGTTTGTACAATAGAGATATCCTTCCTCTTGTAACTATCCTTTGAATTACTACCCCCATCCTAACCATAACATTCTCTCATGTCACTTAGTTAGGCTAAAGATAAAGAATAGACTATTATACTACAACACTATCCCTCTCAAGTGTATCGATATTTGGTTGGAGAATCTTAATCGATCCCTAATGGGTTACAATGCATACTTGGTTAGAGTTGTAAATCAAATATAATTAAGTCCAATTTGAAGTGAGTAAACAAGTTCATGCAATACAATTAGTTGCAAACCTCAACAACAAGCTAATAAATTCAAACAATCTCAAAGACATACAATCATATGCACAAGCAAGCTACCAACAAGCACAATTAAATACAATCTTAGGCATCTGAGTACTATGAAATAGTACTCTAAAATATAGTAATGTATTGATCCCAACTTATTTAGAGTATTCCACTTGCTCACTAGGGTATGATGTATGGTGTAGCATTATCATTTGTTTCTATAATATAAATAACATTTTAGTATTTATACACTTATTACGTATAAGCTTCAAATTATTATTTTTTTCTTTAAGCTTATATTTGACTTAGTTGTCTAGGTTTTATGTTGCTTCTAATTAGGCTCATCTTAAGCTAGTCTTTGATTTAGCTTTTGAATCAACCTCTATTTTAGCTTCTGATTACAATTTTACACCTAAGTCCTAGAAACTCCCCTTAATCCATTCTTTGAAATCTAATTAACTATATTTTAGGTATACTAAGTCTCTTATTTAGTTCTTAGTAAACACCTTAGTTCATCCCATACGCCATGTTCTTAATCTAACTTCTGAATTTACTTTTGATCTAACGGTACTCTACATTTGTACCATAATTCCCAAAACTTATTATTCACAACCAGAATTATAGTGCACTACATAATTCATCATCATCTCAATTTGATTCAACACTTCTTACTCCACTTATTACAACATTTCACTTTTTAAACATTTACCCATACTATGCTCATAATATCTACATCCAACACTTCAAATACTACAAATATCATCCATCAACATCTTTAACATTTCAAGATATCAAAATACACCTTAAATTTGAATCTAGATAAATTTCTTGAAATATCTTCAAATATACTTCAAAAATTAGCCATTTAATAAGGTTTTTAAGGCAAAAAAAAAAGAAGATAAAAATATAGATAGTGATTTTCATGAAAAAAATTTCATGATAGTTTGATATACATCATAGGTAGTATATAAAAAAATTTTGAGATCGAAGCAACAATATTAGGGTTTTTGAAAATAAAAGCAAAATCAACTCGAATTAAGTGATTTTTTAAAGGCAATATTTTTTGGGACTTAATTTCATCAAAATAATATTTTTTTCTTAAAACTACATAAAAAAATATGATAGGTTACCAATTTTTATAATTTCCCACAACGATTTAGTATTTTTAGTATATTTTTACAAAAATCAGGTTACAAATTAACTTACCATTTCCTTGGCTTCCACCTATCAACAGTGGCTCCACCATTATTGGTAGCCTGAAATGGTGGCCTGGCTTTCAGGTAGCGGTGATCGTTTCCTCCTAGGTTATGGTTTAGTGTTTGCACTCAAAATTAGCTCTGAAACGCCTATTTTTGTAAAAATACTATTTGTAATATCTTATAAATTAGCAATCCGGACATAAATATCTGAGTATTAGGACAAAGCCCTATTCTTATACAATTATGGTTAATAATTGATCTAGAGCATTTATGAAAAGTAAATCAATTAGGTTAGAAACTTACGAAAACATAATAACCTTAATCAAGGAATTCCTATACATTTGAAAATCCATAATATAATAAGAATATTAAGAATACAATAAAAATAATGAGAATTTACTCTATGTGAGACCCTAAAGTCGAATTTAGGATAACCAAGTCTAAATTTAGGGCCTTTCGAAAAAAGTTATATGATTGAGCCCAAACTTTATGACTAAGATAGAAAAATTAATTGAAGTGACTCGGTGAAGTTAGATTTTGAAAATAGTGATCTAAAATCCCAATTTCACCCTTAGAAGTATAATTATTTAATATGGTACAAAATTGCTTAGAACCTTTAAAATCGAGCTTGAAATACGACGAGAATTTAGAGATAAGTTAATTAAGCTATAAAATAAGATTAAGCTATAAAATGAGATAATATAGTATAATTTATTATATAAGTATACACGTATTTTTATGAGTATAGCTGGTATAAATAATAATTATATTTGTAAATTAACTCAAAAGTCTAAAAATATATAATATGTAATGTCACATTACTCTAACTCGTTAGCTTTTAAGTAGTTTATACCTTTTATAGAAAAAATATGTTTATAAGTTAGGTTGATAGGTGAAAAATAGTTTATACTAATATTACTCGTAATTAGAAAAATATGGATCTGAACAATACAATAATAAGTATAATAATATTACTAATGACACAAGATAATACATAAAAGTAATTGAATTAGTATAAACCTAATTGACCGAATATCCCTTTTTCGTTAGATTGATTGGAAGTATTCATAGGTGTGGGAAAGTCTGAATTACATCTACACATAGATATATAATCATATAAATTAATTGAAAAATTTAATGCTTGAAAGATACTCTAAAAATTGTGATTTAGGATAACATTCGTGGAATTAAGTTGAACTCTCACAACTAAGAGAAAATTTAAATGAAGTAATTGTATAACTTTAATATTTCAATTTAAGTTTATTTATATGAAATTTTCTTAGAAATATTAAATTTATTGGATTTAATTGCTATAACATAGAGCTTCGTAATTATAGATATAGCTTAGAATGAATCTTTTAGAATCAACTACGTGATTTTAATAATTAATATTAGTAAGTAAAATATCGTATAAGATATATATAAATAAGTCCCAAATAAATAGTATAACTTAATTATATATTATATTTTACTAATATTTTTACTAATAATTGCATTAAAATTCACCTGAAATAATGATATGCGAGAAAAGAAAATTTTAACTATGAATTATTCTTTAGTAATAATGCTGGTGATGAAAAGAATGAATATTCTTTGAATATTCTAAGAATTTGGATAAATGTTAAATACAGTATAATATAATTAAAAAAAGGAAAAGAAGAAGAAGAAAAGATGACTCAATTCTTTCAGGTAATCTTATTTTTATAATAATAATTATTTTTAATTGATATTTAATAGTTATAGAAAAGAGATGTTTGTTATTTCATTATTTTTCTAAATCAAATATTTCATATGTATCATTTCGTCCTTTTTCAAATTATAAACTTAGAATATTGATAACTGTAAGACTTGTATATCATTAACACCGATTTGTAAAATAAGTGGATCTCTAGTAATAATTATTTACCAAAACTATTAAAAATTTAACTTTATATTTTTATAAATTTAATATCATTGCTTCTGTAAAATTTGAGTATATATGATTTATTATACTTTGTTGCAAAATTGTGTGAAAATATATTTTTTATTACATAATATGATATTAATAGGATATTGGTTGCTATACAGTTTTATCTGTATACTAGAATTAAAAATACTCTTTAGAGACAATCTTTTAAATGAACACGTAACAAGTATAGCCGAGTTTATATAAATTCTATGATACTGACTTTACTAAAACTAAATTACTTTAGGTAATAAAATAGATGTTTTTCATGATATTATGGAAAATATCATCCTATGATATTTTTTCCGTAATTAAAATGTAATATAAATAATAGTAAATACATTTTGATATAACCAAAACGATATAATATAAATAGTAGTAAAACTGTGTAGGTTAGATATTATTAAGTAAATTGCTCTAATCTATGTCTCTTTGATATTACAAATTTACGTACTATAATAACCCTACCATAATTGAAACATGGTTTAACCGATTAAAAGTATGTTTCGATATAATCAAAATGATATATTATATGTAATAATATAATTACGTATATTACTAGTAATTAATAACTTAACTTGATTTATATAATAAAATTATATATTACTATATACTATATAAGAAAATGATAATATACTTTATATATATATAGACACCTCATTTTTGCTGATTTTTTTTTTTATTTCAATCAATTGAGCCAGGTTAATAAAAGATAAAAATAAATAATAAAAAACAATAAAAATAAAAAAATAGAAAAAAAGAAAGAAGAAAATTAAGTTAAGTTATAGCAAGTTGAGTCATAAGTCAAGTCGTATCAAGTTGGAGTAAGTTAAGATGTTTGATCAAATAACGAAATGGGTTGAATTAATTAACTTGTTTAATTTAAGGACTTAAATTGGATTAGGGAATTATTGGGTAAATTAAATCAGATCGAGCCAAGAAAGAAAAGTCCGAGCTAATTAGGGTTTCTAAAAGCTAGGGTAAATCTTGGAAGAATCGCAATCAAATCTTTTGTATCTTTAATACGAAAAATTCAATTTTGAGTTTATAAATAACACGTTAGCTAGGGATTCAAAAAGTTGATTTTTTTTTTTAAATCACACTCTTACCCAAAACACCAATTAGCCTCACGCAACTCCACGTACCACCATTCACCACCATAAAACCCCATGCACCACCACTGCAAATACACCACTACTGCACAACCACCATACACACCCCACGTGCCACTACAGCTACTAGATCACCGCCCTAGTGCTACTGCTGCCACCAAAGCCACCACCCAGATCACCTTTGCTCGCCTAACGCACGCCCTCGTTCGCTTAACGCACGCCCTCTTTCGCTTAGTATCGCCCAGCTCTTGCTCAAACGCTTGCCTACGTCATCGCCCAATGCCGCTCGTGCTTTCGCTTAGATGCTTACCCACAGCATCACCCACTGTTGCCTTTACACACATACAGCCTTGCCTGCAGTTGTTGCCCAATACTGCCTGTATGCATGACCAGTATTGCTTAGGCACTCGTCCATGTACGTCTAGTTCATCGCCTGTGCTTGCCCACAATATCGCCTATGCATGCCTATATCATTGCCCAACATTAACGTATGACGTTAGCCAAAATGTCCAGTATTATTTTATTTTATTTTATTTTAATTTGTTTTACTAGTTTTTTATTAATTTGCTTTATTGGTTGTTTATCTTTATTAATTAATTTTTTTTGTTTAAGTGTAGGTTTTTTTGTCATTATTTATTTTGCAATTTTTTTAGTTAAGTTAGGTCTTTCTTGAAAAAAAAAAAGTCATTTTTTAATAAAAATATATTTTTGACAAATAGGGGTTTTTGGAAAAATAAAAACAAATCTAAATTGAGTTTTTTTTTTAAAAGATAGTTATGGCTTTTGTTTAATTTAGAAAAATTAGATTTTTTTTAGGATTTTTTCTTCTTAAAATAATAAATTGATCAAAATGTAAACATGGCTTGATTTTGATTAAAATAAAAATAACCCACCCATTAAAAATTTTATAAAAAAAAGAACTATGACTGATTTGATCCTGATTAGCGGGTACGTAAGCACTTTCGAGGCAACCGTATAAAAAATAAAAAGAATAAATTTTCCCCTTTTTCTTAGAATTCGTAATAAAAAAATAATAAAAAATCATTTTAGTCATCTTTCATATATTTAGGTAAATTTTTTTGCATTTTTAGAAAATTATAAAAATAAAAGCCCATCGATTTTTTTAGTTCTCACATGGTGACTTAATCTTAATAGGTTAGCTCGTGAACCCGGTTTTCTCTAGTTTATTTTTTTTTTTCTAAAAATCATTTGTTTAGAAAATTCGCATATTAGTGGTCAAATTAGGGTTTTCCCACCCGAAAACCCTAATTTTATTTTTTACTAGTTAAACTAGTTGGCGACTCTAATTTTTTTAATTTTTTTAAAGAAAATTATTTCTTTAATTTAATGTCAAGTAATCTGTATTAAGCGGACTATACTTAATATATATTAAATTAAAAAAATTGAAATAGGGCTCGGCAGAATTGGCGACTCCATTGGGGACACTTAGTAAGCTAGCCATGTGAAAGTTAAAAAATCTCAATGGGCTTTTGTATTATTATTATTATTTTTGTATTATATTATAGTTGTACTAATTGTTTTTTAGTGATGCAAGCCTTAAAAAAAAAAAGAAGCTTAGCCCAATGGGCCTTCATTAGGACGGAGGGTTTTTATTTTTCAAGTAACTATCTATGTGTTTAGATGTGGTCGAACTTAGACCACCTTAAGAACCTAGGACGGCCTACCATTGTGTAACCCTCAAGTCATTAGGATCATTACCTTCGCTTGGCAGTGATAGGCGAGTCTATTCAGGCTATGATGTAGCCCACTAGGCTTCTCTTCAGAAAGCCTTGAAACTATAGATCTTGGGACTTGTAGACCCTACCCTCTTGCATCATCCCTTTTAAAAAGGGTTTTGTTAATTTTTAAATTATAGGAAAAGCTTGATTAATTTGCTATCGGTTTGACTTTCTTTTTCAAAAAAGGGAAATTAAAAAAAAAAAAAAATTAGTGACCCTTATATATAAGTATTCACAAACTTCGTTCTAAAAAAAAAATTCTATTTTGAACTTATTTATATATAAAGGTGTTCCTTGACCGTAGATTCAACATACTTCCTATAATTTATTAATTACCAACCTTACTGCTATGTAACATATTGCATTCTTTTATATGTTAGATTATGCTCGTTTCTCTGTGAATATTTTATTTCCTTATGCTGTATATGTTTTTTTCTTTTTTAGTCAGTGAAAGGTTGTACAAATTCTAAGAAAATCTTTTAAAAAGCTATAAAATTATTAACATCATATCCAACTTTATTCTAAATTTAGTGGCCTTGTTGTAAATAGTCGTCGCATTTTTATTTCATTTGTATCTTTTGTAATATAGATATGGAGAGTCAAGATAGTGTCAGTTTAGAGCCCGTTAGCCTAAAGCCTATCTATGAAGCCTAGCTAGATAAGTACTTCTTCCCCAAAGCTATCTTCAAAAATTAGTTGAACCAGCTTACACTTGCCAAGCAAGACCACAATCGCAAGAAGATCGAACCAGTCATATACTTCATGCGGGCCCAGCTTTATTGGCCTCTAATCTAGGCCCTTATCCATTATTAAGATTTAGAATCTGCAGCTTTCAACTTCGGCCCACACGTATTGACACTGACTATAGAAGAGTACTTGTAGCTACTCAATGCTTCGCCCCTCGAAGCAGGCATAGCTATCCCTGATCTTAGAGTCTAGTTCGAGAAAGCTTTCATGACATTGTTGGGAGTCAAGAAGTCAACGCTGTAGCCATTCTTATCTTCCGAAGGCCAGAAATGTCTCAGCATCCTAAAATTAGTGGAGTGGTTTTCAAGCCCAAATGCCTATCAGAGATATTGCCAGATCTTCTACGGGGGATATGAATCGTAGGTCGAGAAGAGGGTCAACGCATTTATTATGGTAGTGTTTGGAACGATGCTATTTCCCTTCAAATATGATCAATTCTACTATAGGGTTACCGAGTTAGTGACTCAATTCCTAGTCGGCAAATCCTATATACTGATGCTATTGGTGGAATAGTTCAGGACACTTATCTAATTGAAGAAGTAGGGGTACAGATATTTTACAGCTAACCTTATAATCCTTGCTGTATGGTTTCTCAATCATATATAAGGGTATGGAGGGAATCTTCTTAGAGAATCCCTGACAAAAAATATGAATCTGGTTGACAACTTTGCTCGCCACCTTAAGGTACCGAATGAAGCTCAGTTTAATGGATGGGTGTCAGTTATCAGCAAAATGCAGCCAGTAAACTTAATGTGGACAATTAGATGTTGCCACTGCACTCAAGCTGTTGTGGGGTACACCGATTATGCGGGAGTCCCCCTTGTCAGTATTACAAGCTGTACTGAGTATTTCCCAGCTTGTGTCACTAGACAACTGGGTTTACTTCAAGAAAAAGCCTATAGAGACTCCTTAGGCGTCATCACAATAAATTATCAAAATCCTTGTCTACCTACGATTGCTCTAATTTAATGATTAGCAGAACTCATAAAGCTATGGGAACAGAGAGAAGTTAAGAAGATAGTTAATGTGGGAACTTTGAGAGGCAAAGTCGGAGACTATTGAACTACTAAGCAATTTATCTACGATTAGTTGAAGAAGACGGGAAAGATATGGTATGAAGCGTCAAACGTGTTCAAATAAGAACCAAAACCAGCAAATCTTTCACCTACAGAGCAGGCCTACTGAGACACCATATGGGCTAGAGTTAAAGCCTAGTTCCAAGAAGGTAAGAGAATCGTTAAGGAGTTGAAGCTGGAAAATGAGAGATTGCTAAAAGAAAATCAATTCTTGAGGAGCAAGATTTGAAAAAGGAATGTTATGGTATGAAGACTTATGAGGGAAGTTGGTGAAGCTCGTCCCAACCAGATCCGTCGGCTCTTGTAGATATAGGATTTAATTTTTTTGAGAAGATTAGTTAGGAGTTTTTCTTTTCTTTTTGTTTAGTCCATTGTATAAGTTAGGTCTTATGATTAATAAATTTGCAGCTTTAGTAAATAAAATTTTCATTAGTTGTGCAGTCTCTTACTCATTATTATTTATTTATTTATTTAGTTGGCTTTTAAAAAAAAATGAAAACACAAAAAGAGGTAAACAACAGAATCACAAAAGTCACAAAAAGGGAGAAAAAAAAAATCTTTAATTTATCAAAAAAGTCTAAAACTTGGGTTTTCACGTAAGATTTCAAAAATAGTATCCAAACAAGTAGACTCAACTAGAAACTCGATATTCACTCAATTTAAAGCTAGGATGTCAACTTAGGGTACTCGAAATGTCAATCAAACTGAGCCCGACCCGAGAGTAGCAACTCTAGAAGAAAACATGAACAAGATGGTTGAACAGATTTAGGTTCTCACTCAAGCTATCGAGATTCTTAATGATAGATAAGGATCTCAAGCTAACCCAAATCGAAATGCAAAAATGACCCCTCCCCCTAAATTGGAAGACGAAGAATCGGTCTTTAATACTGAGGTATGGAGGAAAGAGATTGAGGGAAAACATCAAGACTGGAAGAAAGTTTATGCAGAAGTTGATCGAGAAAATGAAAACCTTAGAAATGGTTAATGGGTTTAAACAGATGGGGATGATTAATTTGCCGACATATGAAGACGATGACTTCTTGGAAAGATTTAAAGTGTCAGAATTCAAAAAATACGATGGGACTGATTGCTTGAAGCTCCACATTAGTTTATAAATTAGGAAAATGGGGAAATACATGAAGTATGATAAGATGATGGTCCGAACTTTTCAGGATAGCTTGACTAGGCCCGCTTTAACCTGGTATGCCCAATTGGACTTGAATGAGATTGATACTTGGGATAAGTTAGCACGGGTTTTCTACAACCAATATAAGTTTAACATTGAAGTGGCCCTATCCATGTGGGATCTGAATAATCTATGGAAGAAGACCAATGAGAACTCTAAAGAATATGCTTTGAGATGGAGGGGCATGGTAGCTAGGGTGACTCCACCCTTAACCGAGAAGGATTTGACCTTCGCTTTCATTAATACTCTTAGAAGCCCATATTACCAACATCTAGTTAGGCACCCTGCCTCCAACTTTGTAGAAATTATGGCCTCAAAGTGCCGAATTGAGGAAGCTATTGGTATTGGAAGGCTCCTTAATCCTGAAGTTGTTGAGAAAAAGACACCTCCGGCGAGATTTTCCAACAAAGCCAAAGAAGCTATCGTAAGTGTTGTCAATACCTGCAACCTTGTTCAACTCGTAGCCTCAGTAGCCATGACGAGAGGATCTAATCACTCGTTGAATCCGAATTAGAATAACCGCCTATAAAGAAGATAGTTCATACATATTCCCATTCCTCTAAGTCAAGTTCTTGCACAACTAAGGAAAGAGAACCTTCTGACATTTGAAATATCGAGGGAAGGACAAAGACCGAGGGATTATAACCCGGAGCTTCAATGTGATTATCATCTGGGGCAAGTAGGGCACTTTACAGATCAGTGTTGGAGACTTAGACATAAGATCCAGGACCTTATCGTTGCAAAATTGGTTCAATTAGATTTCATTCAAACTCCTACTCCCAATGTGGGTAACAACCCTTTACCGAATCATGGAAATTCAAGCAATATGATCATTACTAAAGTTGCCAAATTGAAGATTGATCTAAACAGTCTCCCCATCGCTATTGAAGAGATAGCTTAGAATCTGAGGCAAGACAGGTACTTGCAGAATATGAATCTTAGAGATAGGACCCGAATTAGACCGAAAATATATCGATTGCTGAAGGATGGGAAGATAAAGAAAGTTGATATCATGGCTATAATGATCCCAAAACTAGGAATGAGAAGTACTCAAAAGGAGCTTAGGAAAAGATATGAAGCCAGAGATTCGACGGTTGACACCCTAGGAGAACCGACAGGGAAGTTTGAGTATCTAGTAGATTATGCCGGTTTACTCACCATATACGCTAATGCCCTACCTAATGGATGAGGTCTAGAATTTGAGGAAGAAGACAAATTTATTGTAGAAGCCAAGAAGACGGTTGAAATGGTTGGAATGATTAGAGATGAGCCAAAGTAGTTGGTTTTTGAATATGATGGAAAGACTAAGAAAGTTGAGGAATTGGGAAAGCCCAAGAAGATTGCTTTCAATGTCCCAATAGCCCCGGAAAATTACAAAGCAACACTTTTGGATTACCAGGCGGTGAATCAAACAACTAGAGCCTCATCACTCATGGTTGGTGAGCTTATACGCTTGGGATGAGTTTATGATTAGAATGAGGAGGCCAAAAGAAAGACTGCTATGGAAGAGGCTTCTTGAAAGATATTTGAAGATACCAGTGATAAAGATCAGAATGTTGCCAAGAAGGTAGTGAAAGCTAGTGAATATAAGATGATGGACCAGTTAGCCAAAGTACCAGCCCAAATCTCCTTAATAGGCTTGCTGTTGTCATCAGATACTTACCGAGAAGCATTAATCAAAATTCTAAAGGAGGTTAAAGTGCATGAAGGGATTTTTACAGAAAAATTGGGGTTGGTGGTAAACTCGATATTTGCAATGGATCAGATTTCATTCTCGCCAAATAAGCTAGGTAAAGAAAGAGACCAGCATACGAAGCCCCTCTTTGTAGTGGTTAAATGTGCAAGAAAAGTGGTTGCTCAAGTTTTAATAGATAATGGGTCATCACTGAATGTATGTCCTTTGGCGACGTTAAATTTACTCGGAGTCGATGCAACTGAGATAAAGCTTAGCTCAATTTCAGTAAGAAATTTTGATGGATAAAAAAGGTAGATAATCGGAGAAATTGGGCTGCAAGTCGAGATTGACCTGCAAATGTTTACTATTCCCTTCCAAGTTCTTGACATCCCGTAAACTTTCAATCTTTTGTTAGGGAGACCGTGGATTCATTCAACAAGGGCAATTCCATCCAGTTTACATTAGAAAGTGCAATTCATAGCCAACGGGCAGTTGGTTAATATTTTCGAGGAGTAAGACTATGAGATTTACAGAGAGACGACTATTCCCTATGTTAGAGATGAAGAATTGGAAGAGCTAGGGTTGTAGATTTTTGACGAAGTTAGTGTGATTGAAGAAGCAAGACAGGAGGTACTGGGTTGTTTGAAATAGCCTAAGCAGCATATTGGATTATTTGGGCTTGGATATGAGCTTACTGAAGAGGCGATTTGAGAAATGAAGGCTAAAATCAAAAGCAAAAAAGGAGATCAATTATATCATACTCACATGGAATTTCTGGACATCTGCCAAACATTCCTAGCACCAGCTGGTGTTCAAGAACTTGAAGTAGCCAATTTATCCAAGGCCTTTTTATCCAAGGCCTTAGTTCAGCAATGCAACATCGGTCTTGATGAGAGAGAAGATGTCAACATACTAGTTTCCTTATGCAACTGGTTTTTTGTTCCTGTTAATAGGTCTCTTTAGAAATGCAAAATTAGATTAATTAGGATCATTCGATTTCAATAATTAGTCCGATTAGTTAGGCCTTTTCTTTCAGACAATTTGGATTCATTCATTTAATAAAGTTCATTCCTTTCTTTATATCGATTCTTCTTTATTATTTATTCGTTGTCTTTTTTTTTTCTTCTTTCTTCAAATCCGATAAAAATGATGAACATAATGGATATCTCATGCATATAAACAATGAAAGTACTAATATCACCTTCGGCCCTATTGAGTCAAACATCAGAGATGATATTGGGGCTCCAAACGAAATTCAAGAGAGTTGGCGTTGATATGAACAAAGTAGAGTGATTATTGATGAACCAATGGTTTTGGTTAATTTGGGGATGAAGGAAAATCTAGGAAACTTGAAAATTGGTGGTAATTTAACAAATAATTAGAAACAGGAGTTATCACAATTGCTATTAGAATACTTGGACATATTTGCTTGGTCTTATGAAGATATGCTTGGTTTAGACTCATCTATTATGGTTCACAAGTTGCCAATTAGGGAGAAAACAAAACCAAAAGGACAAAAGCTTAGATGATTTAGACTGGACAGAGTCCTTAAGATAAAAGAGGAAGTGAAGAAGTTGTTAGAAGTTGGGTTCATAGAAATATCGGATGACCCCGAATGGGTGGCCAATGTAGTGCTAATGTTGAAGAAAAATGGGAAGGTTAGGGTCTATGTAGATTTTCATGATTTAAACTAAGTGACACCAAAGGATAATTTTCCTTTGCCACATATTGACGTATTGGTGGATAATACAGCCAAGAACCATCTTTTCTCATTTATGGATGGTTTCTCAGGGTATAATCAAATTAAAATGGCAAAAGAAGATAAAATCAAAACAACTTTTGTTATTACCTAGGGGATGTTTTGTTATCACATGATGCCTTTTGAGTTGAAGCATGCTGAGGTAACTTATCAGCGCGCCATGGTTGCCTTGTTCCATGATATGATGCATTAAGAAATTGAGGTTTATGTGGATGATATGATCGCTAAATCCAAAGAAGATGAAAATCATGTGGATATTTTACGAAAGTTATTTGAACGATTGAGGAAATTTCAACTAAAGTTAAATCCTAAGAAGTGCACCTTTAGAGTAACTTTAGCAAAATTGTTGGGTTTTGTGGTTAGTAGAAAAGGAATCGAAGTAGATCCCGATAAAGTTAAGGCAATTGTGAACATGCTTGCACTAAAGACTGTAAAAGAAGTTTGGGGACTGTTGGGAAGATTGAATTACATTGCTCGGTTTGTATCACAGCTAACTGATAGATGTAAGCCATTATTTAAACTTTTGAGGAAAAATGCAGCCATTGAATGGGATAAAGAGTACGAGTAAGTATTTGCTGAAATCAAAGAATATCTCATGAATCCTCCTATATTGGTTACTCTTGCACCTGGATGACCTTTGATCCTTTACTTAACAATCTTTCCAGAATCGATGGGATGCGTGTTAAGATAGAAAGACGAAATGGGAAGAAAAGATCATCCTATATATTATTTAAACAAGAAGTTCACAGAAGGTGAGCAAAAATACTTAAAAGTAGAAAGGACGTGTTGTGCCCTAGTATGGGTGATGCATAGGCTTAGGTAGTACATTCTTTATTATTCAATAGAGTTGTTGACAAAACATGACCTTTTGAGGTGTTTAGCAAAAAAGCCAGCGTTGATTGGGAGAATATCGAAGTGGTAAATGCTACTCTTTGAGTTTGATATCGAGTACATGAGTTAGAGTTCAGTTAAAGGGCAGGTAGTGGCTGATCAATTGGAAAAATACCTATTAGAAGATGAGGACAAGAGTTTAAAAGCACAATGTCCCAATGAAAATGTGATGGTGGCAAACGAATTGAGTGGTGAGAAGCTGGGATAGAAAATGTATTTTGATGGAGTTGCCAACATGTTTAGATGTGGAATAGGAGTGGTATTAATATCTCCTGAGGGTAATCATTTCCCTGTGGCAGCAAGATTAACATTCCCATATACCAGCAACATAATAGAATATGAGGCTTGCATTTTAGGGCTCAAAATGGCGCTAGATATGGGAATACAAAAATTGGAAGTATACAAAGATTCTTCTCTTATAATTCTCTAGATCTTAGGAGAATATAAGGCGAAGGATGAGAAATTAATACCTTACCACGAACATTTAAGCAAGCTAATTGAAAAATTCCAAGAGGTTTCATTCACTTACATTCTAAGGATCCAGAATCAATTTATCGATGCATTGGCCACGTTAACATCAATGGTGAAAGTCATAGATGGAATAGAAATTCAGCCCTTGAAGATTGAAGTGGAAGAAAAACCAGTTTTTTGCCTTGCAGTTGAAGAAAAGGAATCAAAAGAACCTTGGTATCACGATATCAAGAAGTTACTTCAAACTGGTGAATTTCCTGAAGAAGTTGATCAAAAAGACAGAAAGACTTTAAGAAGATTGGCTACTCATTTCTTATTAAATGGAGCTACATTATATAAGAGATCACTAGATGCAACATTGCTAAGGTGTGTGGATGAAGAAGAAGCTGAGAAATTGATGAAAGAAGTGCATGAAGGAGTTTGTGGTCCTTACATGAATCGATATATGTTAGCTAGAAAGATAATGAGAATGGGGTATTTTTAGATGATAATGGAATCGGATTGTATCAGGCATGTGAGGCACCGTCACCTTCGCTGGGTATATGCTAATAAAATCAACGCTCCTCCCTAAGAAATACATGTGTTATCAGCTCCTTGGCATTTCTTGATGTAGGGAATTGACATGATCAGTCCAATTTCACCAAAAGCTTCAAATGGGCATATATTCATTTTAGTCGTGATAAACTATTTTACCAAGTGGGTAGAAGCAACGTCGTATGCTACGATGACTAAAGGAGTAGTGGTCAAATTCTTGAAAATAGATATTATTGCAAGATATGGTGCACTCGAGTTTATTATTATAAACGGCAGGACAAATTTGAATGACAAGTTGATGGATGAAGTGTGCAGCCAATTTAAGATCAATCATAGAAATTCAACTCCATATCGACCTCAAATGAATGGGGCAATTGAAGCTGCAAATAAGAACATCAAAAGAATCGTTGAGAAGATGGCAATCAATTATAAGACTGGCATGAGATGCTTTCCTTGGCTCTTATGGCTTACAAAACCTCAATCAGAACTTTTACCGGTGCAACCCCATATTCATTGGTGTATGGAACTGAAGCAGTACTACTGGTGGAAGTAGAAATACCTTTGTTCCAAGTATTAATAGAAACTCAGCTTGATGAAGCAGAGTGGGTGGAGAAGAGAATGGAGCATTTGAATCTCTTAGATGAGTAAAGACTTGTAGCAATATGTCATGGTTAGTGCTACCAATAGCAAATGATCCGAGCTTTTAACAAGAAAGTACACCCGAGGTACTTCAAAGAGGGAGACTTGGTGTTGAAGAAAGTGTTACCAAATGTCAAAGACCCTAGGGGTAAGTTTGCTCCAAATTATGAAGGCCCTTATGTAGTGAAAAGGGTATTATCAGGAGGTGCATTAGTGTTGACAGAGATGGATGGCTCGGAATTAAGGGAATCGGTGAAATCAGATGCAGTCAAGTTGTATTATCCATGAAAACTGAGTTCAATAAAAATTTCAATTTTTCTTGAATGAGTTTAAGGTTAATCTTTCATCGTTTATAAGTAAAGTTGATATCCATGAATGTTTTTGAACTTGAATGGTCATTAACTAACAACATTCCACCAATAAACCATGTTTTCTAGCCTTATACACTTAAACCCTAAACACCTACAAATGAATTTGAATCACTAAATAAATTGAAATTGAATGTTCTTAATAATTTAATTTTGTTTCTTTCGAAAAGGGATTTATTGTTCAAAAGTCATAAAGAGTGGAAATTGAAATTTAGTGCTAAACAAAGCAAATTCAAAGCATGAGCATAGTCCAGTTACAAGGCTCAAAAGTTTGGGAGATTTTAGGAGAAGAGAAAAAGAAGAAGAAAAAAAAGGGGAAAGAAGAAGCAATCACAGTCATTTGGTGAAATTCTGCTGATTGAATGAGTGAATATTAGGAGTCAATGTAAGCATGCCAATTAGTTGCTATCTAAGAAATTCTTTAGTCCTAAGAAAAACAATCTTAAAAGTCTTTGGAAAGAGATATTTAGAAGAATTAAGTTAGATTTTGAAACCAAAACAAATCTCGAAGAGATCTATCATCTTCAGATTGAAGCCAAAACCAATCTCGGAGAGATCTATCCTCTTCGGGTTATCCACCAACCAAAACAAAGTAAGAATCTCGAAGAGATCTATCCTCTTCAAATCACAAATCAAAAGGAATCTTGGAGAAATCTATCCTCTTCGGATCATCCACCAAAGCGAAATAAGTTTTTTTGAAATCTCGAAGAGATCTATCTTATTTGGATCATCCACTAAACCAAAATAAGTTTTTTTGAAATAATAAATTGATAAAAACGTAAACTTGGCTCGGTTTTGTTTAAAATAAAAATAACCTCCATTAAAAATTTTATAAAAAAAGAACTATGATTGGTTTGATCCTGATTAGCGGGTACGTGGGTACCTTTGGAGCAACTATATAAAAAAAATTCCCCCTTTTTTTAGAAATTCTTAATGAAAAATAATAAAAAATCATTTTAGTCATCTTTCATATATTTAGGTATATCTTTTTTTTTTTGCATTTTTAGAAAATTATAAAAATAAAAGCCCATCGATTTTTTTTAGTTTTTACATTGTGATTTAGTCTTAATAGGTTAACCCTTGAACATGATTTTCTCTATTTTAGTTTTTTTTTTTCTAAAAAATAGTTTTTAGAAAATCCGCATATTAGTAGTCAAATTAGGGTTTTCTCACTTGAAAACCCTAATTTTATTTTTTACCTGTTAAACTGGTTGGCGACTCCAATTTTTTTTAATTTTTTTTAAGGAAAAGTATTTCCTTAGTTTAATGTCAAGTAATTTGTATTAAGCGGACTAAGCTTAATATAGGTTAAATTAAGGAAATCGAAATAGGGCTCGACAATATACATATATATATGTATAATAGTTTTAGATAAAATCCTAATGTTTTCATAACTATTACGAAAACTAAATTTGGGTTTTATGTATATAGGATTCCCCAATGATCAAATCATTGATGATTTGCGCATGTAAGTGGGATCAATGCTTTACAACATTTTGGAATATTATTTCAAAATATCTAGGGACTTTGGTATATATTGACTTGTGATTATAGTTAGCTGTTTGTGGGTATACGGCGTTTGTGGTTGGGTTTCGATTTGCTGTGATGGGAGTTGAGCTCTATGATATGGTTGTTTTATGAATATTATTATGCTTGAATTGTTTAAGCTGAGTTGATTACTTTAAAAATGAACTAACTCAAATTGGGCTTAACATTCAACCTGATGTGCATCACAACTCATTAGGGGTAACAATTAGGATTATCGAGCTAAATACGGACTCTCTTCGATGAGGATAGCTGAAATGGTCCTTTCCCCACCCTTAACCGAACTAAGTGATAGGAGAGGAGGTTGCGGCAAGGTTGGGGGTCGTGGTTTGAAAGTAGTTACTGGAGGAGGGTGTTCTCCATTACACAAGCTCCGGTCTAGTCTCAATTCGCGAATGTGTGACATCAATCTCCTCAACTTGGATTAGAGTGGGTGAAATTTCTCTAATCTCATGATGAATAGGAAAACGTTGTTCGATGGCATTTTACTTGTATATGCATTGCACCTAACCAACTTGATTGAAAACCTTACCTGTGATGTACCGAATGCATAATTTTGTCTCTACCTTACTTACTGAGTAAGTTGTCACTTATTCCTCTATAGTTTGCTTTATAGGTTTCAAATGGATTACAAGTGTTTACTCAACACCAAAACACTAGTAAACTGGGACGGGGAGTGAGATGAAACATGAAATGGTTGGTTATTGTCTTTAGTATTAACTTTTTATCTTTTAAGGAAAACTACACAAGACTCCTGCAAAGGACTTGGTAGTTTTTAATATTTTGGTTTGTAAACGAAATGATAGGTATCTGTGAGATTTATCACCACTTTTTTTTATAAGGTCAAATTACATATTTATTTTGAATAAATTATTTCAAAGGATTCTCTATAAGTTTATATCAAACAGGTATCGAATTGGGCACTTCAAAGGGGTAGAGTTGAGTACACCTGGTGTAAATTAGGTTTACGATAGCAACTATAAAGACAGTTTCTATCTTAGGATAGTTCATAGGGCGGGATTGTTATGACTTCACTTATTCGAGGCGTGACACTATCCTAACTCCCTTAGGCCTTTCTATATTTTTACTGCACTCTAGTTTATCTAAAATGAATTATAATAGAGAGTTCTTGAATTTATAGGGAGGGTTTAGTTGCTTGGTGAATTATTTCTTAACCAAGTGTCTCTTAACTTTTACTTTTTTCATCCTTATGTGTCCTAATTTGCTTCCTTATCCAACTATTTTTCTTATTTTTTTTAATTTTCTTTAATTTATTTAGTATTATTTTAGTATATATTAAGTATTTTAAGTAATTTCATGTATTTATGCCTATACGTAAATTCATATGTAATACAAATAAATACTCCTAAATATTATTTAAGTTATTTTATATTTTTTAGTGTGCATATATTTTATCTCTAGCCATTTATTAATTATCGGAACCCGTTTTACTTATCTTATTATTATATGTTCCTAAATTCAAACTCATGGGGTTACTTCTACTAATATTCTTAGCTCTGTTGTAAGATTCAGGCTCAGTTAGACAACTTACATGACCACCTTAATTTTTACGTACTAAATCTAAAACATCTACTTGTGAGGCTTACAAGTGACTCTAATACATGCATTGAAGGAATGTTATGAAAATAAGGAGTATTTTTTGCTAGCCTAGTTATTAAGAGACCAACAAAAATAAAAACTAAATGGCCTTCTATAGCGTAGCTCTTAAGAAAGAAGGCTATCCTAATACCTAGATTTATGTGGCGTTGTTTAGTTATACTGCGTAAGTATAAGATATCCCTCTTGTCTACTACTCCCTTATTATTATTCCTTCCAATAAAACCCCTAGCCAATACATAATGAATTAATTTGAGAGCTAGATCTCTTAGCTAGAGGCTTTAGACCTCTATTGTAAGCTCTTCCTTCATTAATCAAATTTTCCTACATAAAAGACTCAAAAACTTCTTGAGGTAATTTATAGGGTAACTCCCTATACTCTTACTTCTTGATATAGTTTGGAGAATATATGCACATGCGAATAGGTGCTCATTAAATAGCATGATCACAATGTGACCATTGCACTTGAAATACAAAGTATTCTCCCTACCATTTTCAATAGTGTCATAAGCTAACCTTAGGGTGCTAAGTAGTTCCAGTGTCAATTCTTTATAAACCGGCTCATTAATTGTCAGCAGTTGGTCCCATCCACCAAATTCTATTAGTTATCTAACTTAGGCATCGTAGCTAGCTTGAACAAGTGGTTCCAAACTTAAGTATGAGGTCTGAAAAAACTTTATCTTTGACAATTGACTATACCACTTCCTTTGCCAAGATTCTCGAAATGACAATACAGGATGCGTATCAGTGGCGCTAGAAGAATTTTTGCGTGCAACATGTTTAAATCTCAACATGGTTTTGCAATTAAAAATAAATAAATAAAAGATTTCAACTTCAATAAAAACAACTCATGTGCTATAAGAAATATGACAATACTCCAAAAATAATTTGCTAATTTAATAATCTAGCAAGATACAAAAGTAATTGCTAAGTTATTGCTAATTTACTTAATCAAGCAAAATACAAAACACTGAATTAGCAATGGATCGTATAAAAAAATGCCATCTTTTTTTAAAATCATGGATTAATGAAATTATAGGATTAATTCATGAGTAAATCCTCTCTATCAAGACAAATATTAGTCCCCAATGTACAATTTCATAAAACTTGTTGTCTACAGTTTCTAGCAATCCATCTCATGTACAATTCTTTCAACAAAAAATTCCATATTTTTAACATAAATTTTGTAACATGTTGAAAACAATTATACATCAACAAACTTACGATATTGAAAAATTCATGAATTTTATAGATTGCTCTAATTGCACACAAATTCGATCAATAAGTTTTTCACATTTCCAACTTGAGTTTCACAAATCACATGCCAATACAACAACTAACAAGCCAATCACACGAATTCCATCACTTTTCCTTCAACATGCAACATAACCCCTACATTCTTCATGATTTCAATCTTTAGCAAGTAAGTGTTTTTTGCAAGTGATTTCTAACAAATAATGAGTAAACAACATGTTTTATCATATTATATTCCCTATATCACTCTTAAAAACTAAATTTTCTACACATGGAAGCCATAGTATTCATCCTCAAATTGATGAACTATTGACCAATGGCCCATTAATTGTATACGGCTCCGAGGACTCCAATCCCTCATACGGTGAATTCTCTTTCGGCAACCTACTGATGACAAGAAAGTTTACATTGAAGGAATGTGGCTGAACTTCTTAAGGTACCTTAATTGTCATACGTTGATCTATACACTCAATAGTGATGATACCGACCATTCCCTTGCCGAGGACCCTGTATTGAGTAATCCTACCGACATTGCCAAGAAGTTCCTGTTGAGTGATGAGAGACTCATTTAAATGGTCGAATAGTTTTTTACTCTGCATGTTGCCATCTCTCTTTCTTCTTGGCCCTTTAATGCCATAACATTTTGACCTTTCTCGCCTGTTGTGTTTAGAGAATATTCGTATGGGACTAATGTTGCAATGCTACCTATACACCTCGTTTGACATCGTACTACTTTTCCGTTTTGGTCATTTGTCCTTTTTACCCTTTTTGGTATGAACTAGGAATTCCCTTTTTGTATATACTTTCTTGTCTTTTCATTATTTGTAATGCTACCCTAGGAACTTATTATAAATAGTCCTTTTCTCTTATAAACCGTAGATAACTAACATTTTACACTGAATATTTTGTTCTTATGAGACAACCTTCTCTAAGTCTATATTTCCTACACTCTTATCTAATCTTGTCGAGTAGCTTAAGATTAGTAGCAGGTGGACCTCAACATCAACTTGTGCATCATATCAAGTGTAGTGTCAAGTCATGTTATATTTGTTGGTGAGTTACATCCTTCAAGTAGCTTTACGTCAGCTACTCTTGTTCGGTTGTAGACCCTTTTCCTCTAATTTTCTTCAATATCTTGAAGGACCCATTCAGTTCAATTCCGCCTTGGTAAGTCCTAATGATAATTGAGCTCCTAGGTACACCATATATTCCTGGTATCAGGGCTTGAAGTTGAGACTTAGAGTTGTATAGTAATAGTCAGTTTGCTGTTCGAGATATTACGTGTAATTGTAGTCATCCGAGTGAAGTGTAGATATTGAAATTTTATGATAGGAATGTCGAACCTTAGTGTATAAGGAGAGATTCACGATGTTGAAAGTGATGCTCATGGTCATGGTCGAGTTACCCAACAAACACCACACACTACTGATAAGCAGATACAAGATCTTGCTGCAATTGTGGCCAATTTAGCTATCTTAGTAAATAGGGTCTTAGAGAATAGACTGTGTGAGAGAGTTGCTGAGCAAGGCCGAAAAATGAGAGATAGGCCGAAGAGGTAGATAAACGAGTGAGCTCCTAAAACCTTTTTAGTGAACCATACACCACCGTAACGTACTAATAGAGTTGCGAGGAGAAGGTTAGAGTTGGATGAAGTGGAAGAGTACGAAGAAGAAGAAGACTAGGATATCGGGATTGATGAGGGAGAGTTTAGAGCGCCAAGGGGTACTGAACATCTTAAGGTACAGATTCCAAACTTCAACGGGTCTAGTAGTGCTGATGACTACTTAGATTGCGAAGAGAAGATTGAAAAGATATTTGACTTTTATGATTATGAAGATGTCGTCCGCATTAGGGTAGCTGCATTAGAATTTTCTGGATATGTGGTAATGTGGTGGAAGAAGCTGCAAAATGTTCACCTAAAGACTCAACGCGAGGTCTAAACATAGAATGAGATGAAGAGAGTTCTAAGGAATAGGTTTGTTCCCAAGCACTACGAATAAGATACTTTCCGATAACTCCAAGACTTAAGGTAACTTAATAGGTCCATAGACAACTATGTTCGAGAGTTTCAGTTGCTCCTGATATAATGTGATGTTGATGAGTTTAAGACCTAAACTATAGCATGGTTCATCTCGGGACTCCGAGCTGAGATTGGTCATGTTGTGGAGTTAGAAAGCCTCCTAACTTTGGATGAAACCATCTGAGTAACCTAGAGAGTTGAAAGGTAACGGTAGAGCCAGGCTGGCCGAATGATGAGTAATCGAACAATGGTGCTGAATAGTACTAGCCTGCCGAGTAGACCAGGGAATGACAGGACGTCAAACATTCCCGAGATGGAGTGCCAAGGTTATGATTGAGTCGATCAGATGTAAGTTGAGGTAAGAGCAAGATTGAGGAGCTTAAGATCTGAAGAGACCAGGGTTAGAGTTTAGGGAGGAAAACCTGAGAAATTAAATGTTTTAAATGCCTTGGCTATGGACATGTGGCTAGTCAATGTCCGAATTGCCGAGTCATGGTGATAAGGGGTAGTAAAGGCCATGGTGATAAAGGGAGACAAGCCCCAATGTCCGAAATTTACTGGCCTAGGATGATGAGGGATGTGTACAGAATACTTAAGAGGTGCAAGGTATGTAAGTATGCAAAAGGGAGGAGAGAACCTTATGGAGAATATACACCCTTACCAATTCCTGAGCGGCTGTAGGCCGATCTAAGCATGGATTTCATGTTGGGCCTTCCCAACACGTAGAGAAGACACGATTCAATCATGGTGGTGGTCGATCGGTTCAGCAAGATGGGCCACTTCATCCCCTGCCATAAAACTAATGATGCTTTATTCATCGCTAACCTCTTTTTGTAAGAAATTGTACGATTGCATGGAGTGCTAAGGAGTATTGTATTTGACCATGATTCCAAATTCATGAACTTCTTTTGGAAGACCTTATAGAGGAAACTCGGCATTAAGCTCCTGTTCAGTACCTCTTGCCACCCCTAGATAGATGGCTAAACCAAAGTAGTTAACAGAATTGTTAGTAACCTCCTGCATGCCACTGTTGGAAAGAACTCTTATGATTAGAATTTATGCCTACCCATTTGCTCTACTCACAGCTCTAATAGAACATCATCATTTGAGGTTGTATATGGACTTAACTTGAACTTACCCTTAGACTTGGTTAGCGGTCTGACTACACAAGGGGGGAATCAATCTGGCTTGCAACGTGTCGAGGAATTTCACAGGTTGTATCAAAGAATTGTTGAGCAACTAGCTAAAACTGTGGCTCGATAGAAGGAATTGGGAAGCTGTAGAAGGAAACAAATTGTTTATGCCCTTGGGGACCTTATCTAAATCCATCTTAGCAAGGAGCGTTTCCTTAGTATGAGGACGAACAAACTATCTCCCAGAGCGGATGGACCCTACAAGATCCTCAGGTGCATTAATGATAATGCCTATGAGATTGAGCTACCTAAAGGTCTCGGCGTACTTACCACATTCAACGTCGCCGACTTAATTCCATATGTGACTGAAGATGATGAAGACCAAGATTTGAGGGCAAATCTTCAACAACCTCGGAGAGCTAATGAACTGTCGACCAATGGCCCCATTACTCACGTACAACTCCGAGGACTCCAATCCCTCATACGAAAAATTCTCTCTTGGTAACCTGCTGATGACAAGAAAGTTTACACCGAAGGAATGTAGCTGAACTCCTTGAGGTCCCTTAATTGTCATGCGTTGATCTGTACACTCAGTAATGATGATGCCGACCATTTCCTTGCCAAGGACCTTCTTTGGAGTAATCATTTGGATTCATGCTCGGTGATGTAGGAAGTAAGATGAATCACATCCTGGCCAAAACGTTGCCATTTCAAAACTCTCACCCGTTCGGGAAACCAAAAAGTTGTAGGCACAACATTTGTCACCTAGGTCATCATTGCAGGCTTAATAACTGTCAGAAAGTTTTCAGCCGTTAGATTACTGTCATGAGACACACATCCACAATCCGTAGGACTATCGTATCAGCACACCATTACTATCAAAAGCAGATTTGTAGTTACGAGAACATATTATCCATATATAAGGTATTGTTCATACTCAGATTTCACTTCTCTGGTTGTACCTAAAATTTTTGTTCGTTTTCTAATCTTTAGTATCTCACTCTTTGACTTCTATTATTTCATTTCATACAACCGTCTAAGTATGGTTCACAAAGTTGCTCATTAACTTGTTTTATCCGATTCTGAGGCAACGGAAACTAAGGCCACTCTTCCCCCTAAAAATAGGAGCGAAGCGGCATGTTCTTTGGGCAGTTCGGTCGATAGTATGGAGAGGAGGTAGGATAAACTTGCTCAGATTAATAAGCTTCCTGTGGATAAGTATCCTGAGGGTAAGGAAGGGAAGTCTTCAATAAAATATATGTACAACACAATAATGTACTTTTACGATTCTACTGATGGAACCGCCATTTTCATTGACAGAGTTCTTATCACAAAGTACAATCAGTACTGGCGAGATCTTCCAAGAACATGGAACTTAAGGAGGTCGAGAGATGGGGAGAGTATGCTTTCCACGGGTGCGTGAGTTCCATATATACCTAAAGTATCTAGATTTTAGGCTACGCTTCCCTTTCCTGGCTTTTGTTTGGGGCTTCTGTTCGGGGCTTCTTCAACTACTTCAAAGTCGTACCGAGTATGATCTTACCCAATACATATTGGCTTTTGGCTACTTTTGAGATAGTATGTGAAGTGGTTGAGGTCAAGGCTACGCCTTAGTTGTTTAGGTTTTCCTTCACTATCTGTAGGCAGCTTGACGGGTGGTACTTTGTTGCTGCAAGGCATGGGCGTAAGTTCATAGACAGGTGAGAATTCAAGATTTACAAGTGAGATGATAAGTTTACGTCAATAGTGTTTGATGAGGACTTGAACTTCTAGACCCCATGGACTGAGCTAATACATACAAAGGATGTAGATTTAATGCCGAATGATATAGCAACAGCGAAGAAGATTCAGGAGAGAAGGAGAAACAAAATGTTCTTCTGGGATGTTGAGAGAATTATACGGTGTTATTAAAATGGCAAACTAATAGTTTTTGAAAAAGAAGGTACGCTGATCTGCTACCACCATACCGAGTATAGCTACGAGGAAAGCCATTCTCAAGACTTTAGGGGAGAATAGTGACCTTTGAGCCTTATTCAGCACGGAAAATGTAAGTTCATATTTTTTCCCTATTTATATTAATTGATTTACTCATCTTGTAGATATGGGTGCTGGAGAGGTAGATCTTGCAAAGTTACTTGCTCAAGCTAAGGCTAAGAAGTCCAAGGTTAATGATAGGAGGGGGACCACCTCTGCAATTACCACACGGCCTGTTGTTGCAAAGAGACCAGCAAAGGAGGCTGTAGCAAAGCATACAGCTGTGTAGATCTCTTGTCCTACTAAGAGAGTGAATGAGAATGAGAATATATAGCCGATCGAGGTTCGTTCTGAGGAGCCTTAGGTCATGATTATTCAAACTTCTGTCGAGTTGAGGAATAGTGAGCGTTTAGAGACATACCTTGATGAGCAAGATGAAAATGCCATTACTGCAAAAGGCTCATCATAAGTGATTGCAATGGCTCCAATTGGTGAAAAAAGACTAGTGAAGGAACTTGCCGGCCAACCACCTATCAAGAAGTCCAAAGGCCTGGATGAAAGGGCGAAGGAGGCAATGCGTTCTAAATCTCTTAGCATCACTAGCACTAAATTTTTGCCAAACAAAGAGGTTGGCGAGTACTTCATCCCTTGTTGGAACCATCAGATTTTGGATACTGACTTGGCCTTAAGAGATAGGATGAAATCTTTAGCTTTCATGGAAGGGGTCATTCTTCTGAAAGATAAAGATATCGCTAAGAAGGATGTCGACAGGGATGGCGGTCACAATATGGCCCATGTTGTGGCCAAATTGTATAATGTGAGTATCCGTAAACACTTTCTTTATCTAGCTCCTTCAAATAATTAATACATTTTCTTTTTCCAGATAAGTAGCCATATCCTTACAGCTTTGGACGAAGCCGATAGAAAGGCAAAGAAGGTAATATCCTCTGCTATATCTGTGTAATATCTAATCGTTCTTGATTATAATAACTGAATTTGTTGCAAAAAGTTGAGGATACGTACAATACATCAAAGGCCCAAACTACTGTAGCTAAGAATGCAAGGATTAGGGCTAAGATGGAGGTGAGAAAGCTTAAGGAGGAACTTGCTGTTGAGAAATTGGCACAAGACCTCACCGCTGATGAAATCTCTAGCCTGAAGACCAAAATGGAACAATAGTACAAAGAGTCCGAAAGCTTGAAGGAGGAACTACAGAAAAAAAAAAAAGGAAGAGTGCTGGGTTTGGGCCGAACTATTTGCATGATGAGTGATGATGAAGACAAACTCAAGGTGCAAATAAAGGAGTTGGAGACCAATAACTCAAACTTGCAAAGCCGTGTCGCCGAGTTGGAGGAGATTGTGAGGAGGGGTTGATATAGTCACTTCAAGTCGGCAATACAAGAAGCTTTTATGCAAAAAGTTGTTAGAGGGAGTTTAAGCGGTAAGAGAAGTGGTCTTAAAGCTTCATTCCAATTATGATCTCTTGTGTCTCAACTTTGCTGACGTCGACAACAAAGTTAGTAGTGCTGACGAAGATGAATGCAACAAGACGGGTACCAAGAGTATCGATCAAAGTGATAATGAAGCTCAAGCTGAAGAAGTTGCCCGCTCCAAGAAACCGGCTGCTAAGGAAGCTCTAGCCAAAGATTTAAGAATCACTTATACTGAATTTGAGAATAGGCTGTAGGACTTGTTGTATTGGCATATTGCATTCTCCTATAATTAATCACTAGAATATAATCAAGGCAATGTCGAGTATATGTGACTTTCGCGTAACTGAGCTTTTACGATTTGCATGGTTTATGCATGTTGTTTCGCGCTCTCATTCGTCGGCATACTTTAATTCACTTCATTTGTTTTACGGCATGTTTTAATTCACATGCCTTGCTATCTTTTGACTAGTTTCATTTCACAAGCCTATTGTTTCTAGGCATGTTTTATTTCACACACCATCTGTTTCTTGGCATGTTTTATTTCACAAACCTATCGTTTCTAAGCTTGTTTTATTTCACACACCCTTATTTTATACTGTTCATTAACTGTTTGAGGTCTGGACTAGTTGCATTACTCAGATGTATAGTTAATTTATATAGTTCTTTTACCGTATTTGGCTAGAACTTAGATCAAGTTGTTTGTCGTGCAGCCTAGAATTTATTCATTCGGTAATTATAACCAAAACACAATGAGACTTCAAATATATAATTGTTGTAAATGTCTTACAAGCTTGTTGGCTACTGCCAAAAGAGTTATGGTAGAAGTCATCTGACATTAATTGAAATAAAATTTCAGATTATCAACATTCTAAGCTCGAGGAATGATGGATCCATCCAACCTTTCTAGTTGATAGAGCCCCTTGCTAATGACTTCCCGAATCTTGACAGGATCCTCCTAATTCGCACTGAGCTTTCCCTGACTAGCTTATACGCATATTACTTCCGTCTTACAGCAAACCGAATCTCCAGGTTAGAAAACCTTGTACTTAACTTTCTGATTATAATAACTTATTGCTCTATGCTGGTATGCTGCGACCTTGGCTTTTGCAACATCTCGAATTTCCTCAATAGTGTCCAAATTCATTGTCAATCCGACTTGATTAAGCATCACATCAAAATTATGTGTAAGTAGATTAGGCAAGTCCAACTCAATTGGCAATACAGCTTCAATGTTGTTTGCTAACTTGAATGGTGTCTCTCCCATTGCGATTCTATGAGTGGTTTTGTATCCCATAAGACATTTGGCAGTTCATTAACCCACTTCCCCTTGACTTGATCCACCTTCTGTTTTAGACTGTTCAGTATGATATTTTTTATAGCTTCGACTTGTCCATTTATCTAAGGGTGTACTATGGATGTATAGTTAAGTCGAATGCTGTGCCTTTCGCAAAACATTCGGAACCTATTATTGTCAAACTACGGGTCGTTATTCGTAATTATCATATAGGGTACTCCGAATCTTAATATGATGGCATTGAAGACGAAAGCTTCCACTTTCTGTTCCATGATTTTCGCTACGGCCTCGACCTCGGCCTCAGCCCATTTGGTAAAGTAGTCCACATTGACAATGACAAATTGTCATTGGACAATAGACTTGGGAAAGGGTCTTAGGATATCTAGCCTTCACTGGCCAAAAGGCTAAGGGCTGCTTAGGCTACATAATTCACTTGCCGGTGCTTTACTCAGTTGCTCGTGCTTCTGGCATTAAAGACACTGCTGGATAACACCCTTCACATCTTCTTTCATAGTTAGCCAATAATAGCCGACTCGTAGTGCTCAAATATACAATGTTTGCGCTTTTACATGATTGTTGCATGTGCCACCATGAAGTTCAGATAATACCCTTTGGGTATCCCTTAGGGAAAGGCATCGAAGGTAAGGTTGGGATATGCTATGCTTGTACAGCTGACCATCAATCAATGTGTAGTTTGCAACCTAGTAAGCCAATCTTTGCAACTCCTTTTTGTCACTAGGGACAATACCATCTTTTAGATAATTCATTAGGGAATCCATCCATGATTCTTCTTTTAGGTAAGGAGCTCATTCATAGCTTTACAAGAGATTGGACAAGCTTTTATGCGGGAGAAATTCGACGAATAGTTTCTCGTTCAGCTCAGGAATGCCATACTGGCTAACTTTGATGGCTTGTCAGCAGCGATATTCTTATTTCTTAGAATTTTGTGAACAGAAAAAGATAGGAATTCTTCTGCGAGTGTTTGTACCATCAACAGGTACTTACTCATCTCTTCTTCTCTTGTCGCATAACTTTTGGTAACCAAATTTACCACCAACTGGGAATCAGAGAACACTTCAAGTTTCTTGGCACCAATTTCCTTTGCCAATTTCAATCCGGCAGTTAAAGCTTCATACTCTGCTTCATTGTTATTGGCTGGGAATCCAAATTTCTGAGCGTAATGAACTTTGACATTATGAGGGGCCTTGAAGAACTAGGCTTGCACCACTTCTTTCTCATGTTGAAGAACCATCGACATAAAGAAACTAGATTGGTTTCTCAGCAATCTCTACACAATCTTCATCTCTAGTGAATTCGGCTACAAAATTTGCTAGTACTTAAGCCTTTAGTATCATTCTAGGTTTATATTGTACACCATGGGCACTGAGCTCTAAGGCGTATTTCATCATCCTCTCTAAGGAATCGAGCTGCTGTAATGCTTGTCGTAATGGTTGATCAGTGAGGATAATAATTTGGTGAGATTTAAAGTACGACTTCAACTTTCTTGTCGAGAGAACCACAGCTAATACAAATTTTTCAATCTTTATGTACTGAAGCTCTGGCCCTCGTAAAACATGACTCACATAATAAACGGGTCGATGCTCTTTGCCATCAATTTAGACTTGTATAGAGGAAAGTGCTTAGTAGTTGACTAACAGATACAAGTATAAATTTTCTCTTAGAATGGGTGTTAAGAGTATCAGGGGCGACGTGAGAAATTCCTTGAGCTCGTTGAAAGCTCTTTTGCAATCTTCAATCTAATTGAATTTCTTTGGATTCTTCAAAATTTTAAAGAATTCTGTGCACTTATCTGCACTATTTGACACAAATTTGTTGAGGTCGGCAATTCGCCCTGTGAGTTCTTGTACCTTTTTGATTGTACGAGGTGATTTCATATTCCTTATGGCTTCAATCTTTCTTAGATTGGTCTCAATACCACATTGTGTGACCATAGACCTAAGAAATTTCCCTAATCTTGCACCAAAGACGCACTTTTATGGGTTGATTTTCATGCAATATCTTCGCAATATGGCAAACATCTCCTCCAAATCTACAAGATGTTGATCTTCTACTTGAGAATTTCCTTAATCTTACACCAAAGATGCACTTCTATGGGTTGATTTTCATGCAATATCTTCGCAATATGGCAAACATCTCCTCCAAATCTGCGAGATGTTGATCTTCTTTCATGCTCTTCACAATCATATCATTCACATATACTTCAACATTCCTATTGATCTAAGATTTGAACATCTTCGTTACTAATCTCTAGTACGTAGTGCCAGCGATCTTCTGCCTAAAGGGCATTACCATATAACAGTATGTTCCAAAATTGGTAACGAAAGATGTGTGGACTTCATCTACCTTGTCAATCCTGATTTGATTGTAATTAGAGAAAGCGTCCATAAAAGAATGCAACGCATGTCCTGCGGTTGCATCTACCATCTGATCTATTTTTGGCAATAGGAAACAATTCTTGGGATAGGTCATATTGAGATCCATGAAGTCTATGCACATTTACCACTTACCGTTAAACTTCTTAACTAGCACACAATTTGCTAGCTAAGTTGGATAAGGCTTTTCTTGGATGAATCCTGCCTTCAATAATTTCTAGACCTCTTCTTCTATTGCCGCTTGTCTCTTTGGTGTAAACTGTCTCTTTTTCTGTTTGACCACCTTTACATTTGGGTCAATTTGGAGCTTATGTATGGTAACGTCTCTCAGAATACCCGGTATGTCTGATTTTGACCATGCAAACACATTTGCATTGGCTTACAGGAAGTCAATTAGACTTTGCTGGACATCTGTTGACATAGGTTTTCCTATCCTTGTTGTCTTCTCGGGATCATCTCCTAAAGGAATCTCCTATGCATCATTCTCGGTGTTTTCTATGCCAACTGACTTGCCTTCTGAGCAGGTCTTGACCTAAAACTCTTCTTCTCACCTTAAAGCCCTTATATATAAGGAACGTGCCAATTGTTGATCCCTTCTACACTTATTGACCATTGTGGGGATAGAAAACTTAGCTTTTAGATGTGTTGTTAAAGGGATGATGCTGAATAAATGTTGGCATGACCGTCCCATTATCATGTTGTAAGGGGACCAACATTTGACAACGAGAAAATCTACTTCATCCTCTACAACATGCTCGTCATCACCGATTTGTATCGGTAAAGAGATAACTTTGGCTACTTAGATGGGTTGATTATTGAAAGCATAGAGGTTATACTTATAAGACTGTAGTTGCGCTTTAATCTTGGGCCTCATTTGATCGAAGGCATGCTGAAAAATTATATCGACAGAACTTCCCATGTCAATAAGAATCTTCTTGACCTCAAAGTTGGCAACTCTTGCATTGATGACAAGTGCATCATCGTGTAGCCTCTGTATGCCTTCAAAATCCTCTTCCTCGAAAGATATTGTATTATCAATCCTGACCTTCTTTCTATGAATATTGCAAACGCAATTCCTAGTATTAACTGAGTTCGAAGAACTCGATTGGCCTATACTAGGTCCACCGATTGTATTAATTACTCTGTTAGGATTAACATCCCTTACATCTCTTACGGCTATTGTTGTCTAAGTGTCATCATCATATTCCTCTAATCTCTTTTGAGACGGTCTTTCGATTCTTTCTGCATCATGCACTAGAAATTTTTGCAAGTACCCATGTTGTATTGCATCTTCAATTGCATTTTTGAGTTGAATACACTTATCTATATTCTGTCCCTTGTCATGGTGGAAGTTGCAGTACTTATTCGAATTTCTTCTTAAAGGATTCCCACGCATTCTTTTTGCCCATTGAAGGACACCTCCCTCTCCACGGACCTCCATCAAAATATATGAGATTGGATGGTTAACAGGTGTGTGGGATGAGAATGTCGGGATCCTCGATCTTTTCCTCTTGGTGTTTGGACTGCTATCGTTGTCCGTACCAAGTCTATCCTTAGTATTTTTCTGTTTATCTTTCTTTCCATCTCCTCTACTTTGATTAGCCTCTCGTCATGCCTTTTTGTTGTCTTCCTGTCCGATGTATAAGGTGGCTTTAACCTTAAACTTAGCAAAAGTTTTTGGCTTGTTCTTTGTGAAAGACTTAAAAAAGTCTCCATGAGGCTTAACACCATCAATTACGACGTTAAGGGCCACACTCATATCCAGTTCTAGGATTTGGACCATCTCGGCCATAAATCTAGCCGATAGTCTCTGATTGACTCATCGGACCTTTGTTTGATGGTGTTTAAGATTGAAGAATCCTTAATAGGAAGTTTGCTAGCAAGGAAGTGTTGAAGAAATACTTCTGCTAATTCATCGAAACATGAAATGGTATTTAGTTTTAGGTGTTTGAACCATGTATTGGTTGCATTCCTTAAGGTTAAGGGAAAGGCTTGACAAGCCACCGCGTCGCTTAAACTATGCAACTTGGCTAGTGTTCAGTAGTACTTCAAGTGGTCTTCGGGGTCCTTCGTCCCATCATATGTTTCAAATTGAGGCAGCTTAATCTGCCAAGGTATTACTTCTTCCAAAATCTCTGAGATAAAAGGACTTTTCTTGATTTGGAACTGTTTGGTTACTGAAATAGGTGTGCTGACATGCAAGGGTCCCGCATGATGCACGTGCTGCGGTTACTTGCCCTTATCAATCCTTTTAAAACCAAGAGCTGTGGGTCTTGCTGGAACCTCAGCTTACTTTTTTGGCAATTCAGGTGAATAAATGGAATCGTTGGTACTGTTGGCATCATCATTGCTATGCTCTTTTTCTTGATTCGGGTGAAAACTTTTATGGAGAATGTCAAGGGTTTGTTTGTGTTTTTTGTTTAGCTCGGAATTTTGTTTGGCTAAATCAAGACAAAGTTACTTGAGTCAAGCTAATCATTGTTCATTAGCATGCTGACTCCCTCTGTCAGGATGTTGGGAGAAAGTACCAGCACCTGCACTCGTATCATCTTAGTTTTAGTCATGTAGTCGTATTTAGAGAAAAATAGATGGTGCTAAATGTTAGTGGTGAATTTTGGGATGAGGAAATAAAAGGAAGGGTGCAACACGAGGACTTCCCAAGAGTTCACCCATGCTAGTACTGCTATTGCCTAAGCATACTTAACTTCGGAGTTCTGATAGGATCCGGTGCACTAGTGTTATGATCACACCTAAATGTTAGTATTAACTCAGTTATTATTGGCCATCTATGAAAGAAGATGTGAAGGGCGTTGTCCAGCAGTGTCCTTAATGCCAAAAGCACGAGCAGCCGAGTAAAGCACTTGCAAGTGAATTATGTAGCCTAACTAGCCCTTGGCCTTTTGCCTAGTGGGGGCTAGATATCCTCGGACCCTTTCCCAAGTCTACCACCCAACAACAATTCATCATTGTCGCTATGGACTACTTTACCAAATGGGCCAAGGCTGAGGCAGTGGCAAAAATCACAGAACAGAAAGTGGAAGCTTTCATCTTCAACGCCATCACATTGAGATTCGGAGTACCCTACATGATAATTACAGATAATAGCCCACAGTTTGACAACAATAGGTTCTGAACGTTTTGCAAAAGGCATGGCATTCGGCTCAACTATACGTCCATAGTACACCCTTAGACAAATGGACAAGTTGAAACTATAAACAAGATCATATTGAATAGTCTGAAATGGAAAGTGGATGAAGTCAAGGGGAAGTGGGCTGATGAACTGCCAAATGTCCTATGGGGATATAGAACCATTCACAGAACCGCAACGAGAGAGATACCATTCAAGTTAGCATACAGCACTGAAGTCATATTGCCGATTGAGTTAGACTTGCCTAATTTGCATACACATAATTTTGACGTAATGCCTAATTAAGTTGGATTAACAGCGAATCTAGACATTGTTGAGGAAATTCAAGATGTTGTAAAAGCCAAGGTTGCAATATACTAGCATAAAGTAGCAAGATATTACAATTAGAAAGTTAAGCACAAGGTTTTCCAACTTGGAGATCCAGTTTGCTGTAAGATGAAAGCAATAGGCATGTAAGCAAGTTAGGGAAAGCTCGGCATGAATTGAGGGGATCCTGTTAAGATCCGAGAAGCCGTTAGCAAGGGAGCCTATTGACTAGAAAGGTTGGATGGATTTATCATCCTTCAAGCTTGGAACGCTGATAATCTAAAATTTTATTTTAATTAATGTCGGATGACTTCTGTTGTAACTCTTTTAGCAGCAACCAATAAGCTTGTATATTTGAAGTCTCGTTGTGTTTTGGTTATAATTAACAAATGAACGAATTCTAGGCTGCATGGAAAACGAACTGATCTAAAGCCTAACATGGTAAAAGAATTATACAAATTAACTATACAGCTGAGTAATGCATTTAGTCCACACTTCAAACTGTTAACAGATAGTATAAAACAAAAGCGTATGAAATAAAACATGCCGAAAAACACATGGCATGTGAAATAAAACATGCTTAGAAACGATAGGCTTATGAAATGAAACAGGTTGAAAGATAGCGGGGCATGTAAATTAAAACATGTTGAGAAACAAATGAAATGAATTAAAGCATGCCAACGAATGAGAGCGTGAAGCAACATGCATAAACCATACAAATCGTGAAAGCTTAGTTATGCAAAAGTCACATACACTCGGCATTGCCTTGATTATATTCTAGTGATTAATTACAGGAGAATGTAAAATATGCTAATACAACAAGTCTTATGGCCTATTCTCAGATTCAGCAGAAGTGATTCTTAAATCTTAGGCTAAGGCTTCCTCAGCAACTAGTTTCTCAAAGCAGGCAACTTCCTCGACTTAAGCTTCATTATCACTTTGATCAATACTCTTGGCATTTGTCTTGTCGCCTTCATCTTCATTAGCACTACTAACTTTGTCGTCGACATCAGCAAAGTTGAGACATGAGAGATCATAATCGGGATGAAGCTTTAAGACCTCTTCTCTTGCCACTTGAACTTCCTCCAACAACTTTTTGCACAAAAGCTTCTTGTATTGCCGACTCGGAGTGACTATATCAAGAGCCTCTTCAACAGATGGCCTCCTCCTCATAATCTCCTCTAACTCAATGACACGGCTCTACAAGTTTGAGTTGTTGGTCTCTAACTCTTTTATCTACACCCGAGTTTGTCTTCATCATCGCTCATCATGCAAATAGTTCAACCCAAGCCCCAGCACTCTTCCTTTTTCTTTTGTAGTTCCTCCTTCAAGCCTTCAGACTCTTTGTACTGTTGTTCCATTTTGTCCTTTAGGCTAGAGATTTCATTAGCAGCAAGGTCTTGTGCCAATTTCTCAATAGCAAGTTCCTCCTTAAGCTTTCTCACCTCCATCTCAGCCCTAATCCTCTCATTCTCGACCGCAGCAATTTGGGCCTTTGATGCATTGTACGCATCTTCAACTTTTTGCAGCCAATTCCATTATTATAATCAAGAACGATTAGATATTACACAGATATAACAAAAAATATTACCTTCTTTGCCTCTCTATCAGCCTCGTCTAAAATTATAAGGATGTGGCTGCTTATCTGGAAAAAGAAAATGTGTTAATTATTAGAAGGAGTTGGAAAAAGAAAATGTTTATGGATAATCACATCATAAAATTAGCCAGTGACATGGGCCTTATTGCAATCACCAACCTTGTCGACATCTTTCTTAGCGATATCTTTGTCTTTCAGAAGAATGACTCATTCCATTAAAGCCAAAGATTTCGTCTTGTCTCCCAAGGCCAAGTCAGTGTCTAAAATTTGAAGACTCTAATAAGGGATGAAATACTTGGCGACCTCTTTGTTTGGCAAAAATTTAGCATTAGTGATGCCGAGAGATTTAGAACGCATTGCCTCTTTCGCCCTTTCGTTTAGGCCTTTGGACTTCTTGATAGGTGGTTGGTCGATAAGTTCCTTCCCTAGTCTTTTTTCACCACTTAGAGCCACCACAATCACCTATGATGAGCCTTCTACGGCAATGGCATTTTCATCCTGCTCGTCGAGGTATGTCTCTCGATGCTCGCTATTCCTTAACTCGACGAAAGTTTGAATAATCATGATCGGAGGCTCCTCAAAACAAACCTCATCACTATATAATCTCATTCTCCTTTACTCTCTTGGCAGGATGAGAGATCTACACAGTTGTATGCTTCACTACAACCTCCTTTACTGGTCTATTTGCGACAGCAGGCCATGTGGTAGTTGCAGAGGTAATCCCCCTCCTATCAGCCTTAGACTTCTTAGCCTTAGCCTGAGCAAGTAGTTTTGCAGGATCTACCTCTCCAACACCCATATCTATAAGATGAGTAAATCAATTAATATAAATAGGGAAAAAATATAAACTTACATTTTCTGTATCGAGCAAGGCTCAAAGGTCACTATTCTCCCCCAAAGTCTTAAGAACGGCTTTCCTTGTGGCTATACTCGGCATGGTGGCAATACATCAGCGTACCTTCTTTTTCAAACAATATTGGTTCACCATTTTCATAATGCCATATAATTCTCTCAGCGTCCTAGAAGAACATTTTGTTACTCCTTCTCTCTTAAATCTTCTTCGCTGTTGCTGCATCATTCAGCATTAAATCTACATCCTTTATATGTATCGGCTCAGTCCATTGAGTCTAGAAGTCCAAGTCCTCATCAGACACTATTGACACGAACTTATCATGCCACTTGTGAATTTTAGATTCTAACCCATCCATGAACTTACGCCTATACCTTGCAGCAGTAAATAGCACCCATTAGGCTGCCTACAGATAGTGAAGAAAAATCTATATAACTAAGGCATAGCCCTGACCTCAACCTCTTCACATACTATCACAAAAGCTGTTAGAAGCTAATATGTGTTGGGTGAGAACATACTCGGCATGACTCTAAAATAGTTGAAGAAGCCCCAAACAAAAGTCGAGAAAAGGAAGTGTAACCCAAAATCCAGATACTTTAGGTATATATGGAACTCGCACTCCCATGGAAAGCATACTCTCTCCCCATCTCTTGGCCTCCTAAAGTTTCATGTTCCAAAAAGATCTCACCAGTATTGATTGTACTTTGTGAAGAGAACTCTGTCGACGAAACTGGTGGTTCCATCAGGAGAATCTTGAAAGTAGGCTTTTGTGTTGTATAGATATTTTGCTAAAGACTTCTCTTCCCAATCCTCATGATAATTATCCACAAGAAGCTCGTTAATTCGAACAAGTTTATCCCACCTCGCCTCCATACTATTAGCCGAACTACCTAAAGAACACGCAACCTCGCTCCTATTTTAGGGGGGAAGAGTGGCCTTAGTTTCCATTGCTTTGGAATCGGATAAAATAAGTTGATGAGCAACTTTGCCAACCCTACCTAGACAGTTGTATGAAATGAAATAACAGAAGTTGAAGAGTGAGATTCTAAAGATTAGAAAACGAATGAAAATTTTAGGTGCAACCAGAGAAGTGAAATCTGAGTATGAACAGTACCTTATATATGGACAATATATTCTTATAACTATAAATCTGCTTTTGATAGTATTGATGTGCTAATATGATAGTCCTGCGGATTGTGGACACATGTCTCTTGATAGTAATCTAACTGCTAAAAACTTTCTAACAGTTATTAGGCTGTAACAAAATGATGACCTAGGGAACAGATGTCGTGCTTACAACTTTTTGGTTTTCTGAACAGGTAAAAGTTTTGAAATGGTGATGTTTCGGCTAGGATGTGATCCGTCCTACTTCCCATGTCACCGGGCATGAATCCAGATGACTCTCCCTACTTGGCTTCTACTATAATATATATATAACTCCCTTTGCCAACTATTTGAACATGGGAGTTAGGGGGCAAATGTTGATAGTCAGTTTTTACTCAACTTGCACTCGTCTTTTTGTCGGCCGAGATGCTAGGTAATTGACTCTCTTGGCATTCACCCTCTTTAAAAGAGACATGACACTTATGTCGTATACAAGAAACGCTCCTAGTTTGAATTCAAATCTATAGTGCAACTAGTTATCATAAGTACGGTTATATTTTACAACTGCTTGCTATCCTTACATATTAGGGGAGATGTCAAGTCAAAAAGTCTCCACTTGTCTTAACAATTATCTCGACAATTGCCTTAAACACAACAACCGTCTATAAATACAAAAAAAAAAAAACTCTATAAAAGCTCTCTGACACTTCTTATTCACATATTTATTATAATAAATTACCATTCTAACTTAGACATCAGAGTGGTCGTACCGGATTGGCCCCGGTACGAAGTATTTTACTCCCTTTTGTAGGAATTTCCTCATCCCAAAATTCATCGCTAACAAATTGAATCTTATAAAATAAATCAAATAACAGTCAAATTGGATGACAACTTCAATGTTACTATTGCATGAACAACATTCAATAATTGTTTTTGATTAAAATAATTTGTTCAAAGCTAGAAAAAAACACTGATTGGTATCTTAAAAACTTGATACTTGAATTGACTCGTAATAAGACAACGAAATAAACTAACAAAATAACCAAAATCAAAATAAATCAAACTTAGGTTGCCTTTTCAGGAGTGTTGTTATTTTATATCGTCAACTCGACAGTTGATTTCTTCCTCTAGTTTAGTTCTGAACTTGTTGGTTTTGGATTTGGCTCAGTATTTTTAGGCAAACTTTCTTGTAGTCTTTCAATAATAGTTCTAGCTAATTGACCCAGCTAGCTCTCTAAGTTCCTTAGTGAAGTTTTAGTGCTTCTTAATGCTATTTCATTGGCTTGAAAATGCACATCTGAGCTTAGATGAATCTATTCAACAACTCTTCAACACTGGGGGACCTAATCTGTGATTGTACATTCCAATTCTACTACTATTGTTGGCCTCCCTTAGAGAAATTTGTATGATTTCTCCACCTTGGATTGCATGTATTGCTGAAATGCTCATTTTAAGCTTGGTTAGCATTAAAATTAACATCCTTAATTTCACCTAAACCTTAGACGTCAAATTATCCTACTGCAAGCTATTCATTACCATGCCTTCAATCGACTTTTGGGCCTCATATGATGTCTTAGTACTTAGAGTGCCCTTGATTGTGACATTTATCATCTAGTGTATAGGATAGTTGAGCCTATTATAGAGTGTCTAAACTTGCATCTTTAGTGGTAATCCATGGTACTAGCATCACCTCAACAACTCCTTTAATCTCTCTCATATATCATAAAGGGTCTCATCATTAATTTAAGCAAAAGTAGAAATATAGAAATATTTTCCTAGAAACTTTTCAACTAAACTATCCTAAGTAGTAATAGAATCTCAAGGTAATGAGTTTAGTTACTGCTTGACCTTACCTCATAAGGAGAATAGAAATAATCCCTATCTTAATGTATCATCTATGATACTGTTGATCTTAAAAGTATCATAGATCTCCAAGAAACTTGAGATGTGGTTATTAGGGTCCTTATTAACCAATCCATCAAAATGGATGAATTGTCAAACCATCTAGATTACATTCAACTGGATTTGGAAATTTACTACTTACATTGTCAATCTTATGATGTTGGATTTAGCTCCAGTCACCATAGGTTAAGCAAACTCCATAAGGTTCTTGTTGGCTTCATCATTGTTATTTAGTTCCATGGTTTCAACCTTTTGATCACTTTTTAAATCTTCTGACTCTTTTTTTTTAATTGAAGTGATGAATCTTGATTAATTAAATCTACAGTTTCATGAAAACAAACTCTCCTATGGAGATATAAAAAAGTCCTTCTAATTTTTGGATTGAATTCTACAAGATTGCTATTGTTACTCTTGAAAGATAAAAAAATAACTAAAGGAAAGAAATATTATAGATATGTTAGAATAATTGGAAATCCAACAAACTCTCCTATGGTTTACTTTTGATCACATATTGGTTTTTGCTAAATTCCTAATTAGTTTACTCTATTGGCTCCCCAACAACAGTACCAAAAACTTCGTTATCCTAGAAGCTTGTAAGGCTTATGGCGTAAGTAAGTACACCTAGTCAAGTTATAATATAGATTTAGATAGAGTTCGAGTGTCGATCTCATAAGGAACCATATATGAGAGTAATATCTAATTAATTAGCAATAATATCCTTAAATTACTCCAATTACCTAACTTTTACAATATAAGATTTAATTGAATAATTAAAGATAGAAAAGTGAAGATTTCAATAACAAAATAACAAAAATATAAACATAAAAAAATAATAATAAAAATAAGAACAAGAATAAAAATAATTAAATTAACTTAAAAGAGAAAACATGTTTCTTAATAAATCTTTAGTGTTATTTACTACCTAATTCTAAGTGACTTATTCAATCTCAATTATGATATTGGACTATAGAGATTCCTATTACAAACTAACTAGACTTATGTCTCTTAGCCAATTACTAATCTTAAGACCCTCTCTACTTGAATTGCTTGTGAATAAAGTGTTATAGAATTGCATGAAGCCCTTGGATCCCACTATTAGCTTACCTTAATCTGGAAAAACCAAACTATTAACATTTTAATCAACCAATTTTGTCCAATTGTATCAGTTGGTTATATTGCATGCTCTCATGAACTCTACATTAGACTCTAGTAATAATTCAATTACTGGTATATTGAATTAAAGACAACAATAAACACAATATAATCAGATCACAATATGCGGATGTCATAGATTGAAATTCATTAACAATAATAAAAAGCTACCTTAGAACGTAGGGTTCAATAACAATTTACTAAGAAATTTAAAATTACAACATAATAACAAAATATAAGAGAAGAATAAAGAAGCTATTGTAATTCGTTACCCTACTAACTCTAGCTCAATGGGCTCTCGTTGCAATCCTAGGCCATCTATTTATAATGATTGGACTTTGATTTACAAAGAAAACCTAACAAAAATTGAAGATTTGAGATTCACTGCATATCCACTGGTTTGGTACACGGGCATAGAGTTGGGCATGTACTTGTATTTGATCTAAAATCATCAAAATTTGATAAAGATTGATGACAAGGTGTACATAACCATGGACCATAGCCATGTCTTCAACCGTGTTCTCTCTTGGACTTTGTTTGTCACTTAAAATCCTTAAGCAATGCATTTGTTCCAATATGCTCCAAAACTTGATAAAAGTCACCAAAAGTTCATCAAATGCCTCTTGAATTCCTTAAAATAAAAATAAAACAAATTAGTCTCTAAATCACTATGAAATTAACTAAATTAATATACAAAATGACACAAAATTACTATAGAATATGTATGCCAATTGCATGTTATAACAACTTAAGGCTAAATTTCTAAGCTCAACAAGAGTAGGCCTTTGAAACGGTGACCAACATGTCCCTTGGCCAAACGGTAGAGGTAAGCTGCCAAACCTATGGAGACTATCCAAATTAGTGACCAGCCCGCATAAAGACCATAGATAGATACATTTATGTCTCCCAACATTGGATAGTGGATCGTTGAGTTTCTCTAAGCTAACTCTAACGTTTTCACTTGGTCCCTTTTTGCTATGCTTAATATACTAACTCACTTTATGACTCATTGATTCAACATTAACCTTAATGCTAAGGTCATCAAGTAAAAGAAGAGGCATTTTGCACTAAAGCACTAGCCAACAGTAAAAGAGAAAGTACCAAAACTCTACCCAAGTAGATTTCATCAAAGAAGAACATTACCTAAACGTGGCTAAACAACATAGTACTAGTTAAGAAAAGCAAATGAGAAATGGCATATGTCCATCGTCCTTATGTTGCTTAATGAAGTATATCCAAAGGGATGCTTCTTGCTCTAGCAAATTGATCAACTTGAGGATTAAACCTCTGACTACCTGCTTCTTAGCTTCATGAATGCCTTCTCAAGCTACAATCATATCCACATCAAGGAATTTGACCAAGTCCATACCTTGTTCATCACCAACTTCAGTAATTACTACTATAAAGTCATGCCATTCGGCCTCAAGAATGCTGCCACTACCTACCAAAGATTAGTAACTAAGATGTTTAAGCCTTGGATAGGGTACATCTTGAAGTCTACATCGATGATATAATTATCAAAAGGAAACTGCTTGATCACCCTCTTACTAGCCTAGACGATATGTTCTACACCCTCAAATACTACAGCATGAAGCTTAGCACACAAAAGTGTATGTTCGGAGCAACTGTAGGATGCAAAAGTGTATATTTAGAGCAACTGTAGGAAAATTCCTCAGCTTTATGGGAATCACATGCAACATAGAAGCCAACTATATAAAGATCCAAGACATCCTAGACATATAGCTACCTAAGATGTTTAAGGATGTGTAAAGGCTAATTGGATGAATAGTCATACTTGGTTTGTTTGTCTTATATTCTGTAAATAGATGCCTCAAGTTCCTTCGAGTAACTCAAGTAATTTGTTACGTCCCTTCTAATGCTGTATGAGCTTATGCCTAAGGAGTCCTTTACTTATACCCAGTTGTCAACAATAAGGCACTCTTTTTCTTTTTAGTCTAAGCTAATAGGAAATAACACAAGCTTAATGTTAGCCACGTCCTCTAAGGACCCAACCATAAATACATTACTATAAAGAAGTTCGCTCACATGATAGTCATATCTGTTAGGAAGCTTCGAACATACTTGAAGGTGATTGTCATTATCGATCAACCCCTTTAGAAAAATCTCCACAAGCTAGATGCCTTAGGTGGGATGGATAAGGATGTTGCGAGGCCATCAAAGCTTAAGTACTTGTTAACTTCGTTGCCGAGCTTACTTATCTAGAAAAAAGCAGCCTTCCTACCTAACCACCTTCTCTAGACTCTCCATGTTGATAGATTCTTTATTAAAGGGGAAAGTAAGGCAAAGTTAGTCTTAACAGCCCCTATAGAGAAAAGGACAGGTATACCCTCACGTTTGGTTTCATAGGAAGCAATAATGAAGCCAATACAAAGCCTTCATAGCAGACATCAAGCTTGCTAAATTGATAAAAGAAAGACTTAATATCTTCTCTGATTCTTAACTCATCATCCAATAGGTCAAATGAGAGTATCCAGTCAAAGATGAGGCAATGGCTAAGTATCTTGTAGTTATCAAGATCTTGTGCTCACACATCCTGTCTTAGACCATCCCCAAGATCCTCAAGGCAAAAACTCATAAACAAACAACTTCCTTAAACTAACCTTGACCTACCTTTTTGGCTTGGTCAAAAAGCTATTCATCAATACCTACCCAATAAGAATACAATCATAATGTACCAAAAAGTGCCTAGCCAATGTATACTTAGTGTGAAACACGCTCAGCTAGATAAACCTAATTGTTTCTTAACTTAAGGATGGAACTTTACCACAAAACTATAAGAAAGCTTTAGTCTTAATGTGATGAGGAACATACTACATAATCTTCATCAATCATCTCTATTAAAGGAGCCTCAACCCTACCTGAAGTATCTATACCCTTAGGAAACCAAAGGTGTATTAGAGGAAGTGTACCTTGACAAGTAAAGAAACCAAATAAACGGCTACTCCCCATCAACCAAAGTTTTCCGCCTCGACTACTATTAGCCAACCCTATAGAAGGATGCTAAGAAAAAGTGTGAGGATTGTTAAAAACATGCCTCTATGAGCTAGTCCCCCAGCAACACTTCATGTCTTTCAACAACCCTTAGCCCTTTGCCTAGTTGGGGATCAACATCCTTGATCCTTTTCCCTAAGGCAATTGGTTAATGGTAATACATCATAGTTGTAATGAACTGCTTTATTAAGTAGGTAGAAGCAGGAGTCCTAGCTAGAATCACTAAGAAAATTGTTCGAGATTTTGTGTGGAGATCTATAGTTTGCATATTTGGAATCTCCTACATATCATTATGAACATCAAGACTTAATTCAATAATGACCAATTTAGAGATTTTTGCATGAGCATCAAAACCCAATTTCACTTCACCTAGAATGCTTATCCACAATCTAATAGGCAAATCGAAGCCACTAATAGAGTCATCTTAAATGGTCTAAAGATGTGACTCAATTGAACCAAAGGTTTGTAGTTGATGAGCTCCCCAACATTCTTTAGGAAAAGTGCACCACACTAAGAATGGCTAGCAGCAAAAGCCCTTTCCTCCTAGCTTTTAGCATCAAAGCTATGCTCCCTATTAAGCTTGAGGTTCCCATTGCCTAGAGCAAAAAGTTAATCTTACAGGTTAATAAGATTAGTCTGTAAGTCAACTTCAACCACTTTGAAGAACTCCAAAATCATGTGCAACTTTAAGCCTCTACTTACCAACAAGAGTAACCCATTACTATGATAAGAAAGCTAGATACAATGTCTTCTAGCCTAAGGTCTTCAATAGCAGCAATAGTGGTAAGGGGTGGTTCAAGCTGATCTGGTGGCCAAAGTGAGCAAGGGAAAGGGGATTTATGTGTTTTGGATTGGGACTATTGGGGGTAAACATAACGCCATAGTTAATGGCAGTAGTTTTGGGTAGTGTTCGATTGTGGTGGCCGATAGCAGTTGGCATGGTGTTTAGGTAGTGGTTTAATGGGTTCAAATGAGTGGTTGAGGTTGGGTTTTGAAGTGTAAGGAGCTCGGCCATAATGTTAATGAGGCTTAAAAACCACCCAATGTGGTGGTTAGAAGTGGAGAAGGAATGGTGGTTTTGGGGGGTTAGTGGTACACGGCGCAGTTAAGGGTCATGGCAAAGGACGAATGTGGTTGGGTTGGAGAGCCTAGGTTGTGGGTAGTCTAACTAGGGTGATAGTTCTGTTTAAAGTTGAGTAGAGAGAGAGAGTCGAGGATAGAGAGAGAGAGAATGTGTCACTAATGAGATAGAGAGAGATTTCGAATGAGAGGGAGTTCAATAGTGAGAATTCTTGCTCGTGTGTCCTTGTGTGTTAAATTTTGCCCCTACTTATACTCAAAGTGACCTAGTTAAGCTTGGAAAGTCAAAATTGAAATGAATGTAAAAATTCTTAAATTTTAGCTTTTCCAAATTTTCAAACCCCATTTAATCCTTACAAAGACCAAATCTGGACGTGCTTTTTATACTAATTCACAGTGCTCCATGTCGTCACGAGTCAAAAATGGATTGAAAGTAAGGACCCTATGCAAGGTTTGTGTGAGAAAGTGAGAGAATATAGGAGAAAGAGGCGGAAAGGGAAAGAAAGTAGCTACCATGACGCCCAATAGTCATGTAACTTGTGGTAGTTGACGTAGCATGCTACGTAGCTTACCCCATCACCACCGTCTAACTCGATGCTACCACATATCAAGATACGTGGCATAATAAAATTCTAACACGTGGCAATTCCTAAGGTGGCAGTGTGTTATCTAAAAAACTAAAAAGGTTTTCATACCATTGCCAAGATTTGAACCCCTAACCTCATGCTTAAACCTAATGTTATGTTTATACGCTTATTTATTAGGTCATTAGCCTGTATCTTGTCTATATGTATAAATAAATTATATATATAGATTAGGTTAGCCTAAGTAATATTCAAATCTAAGCCTAGGCCTAACAGTCTCTTTTCTAAATTTTAAAATTAGAAATCTATTCTATTAAATTAATATTTTTTAAATTCCCTAAATCTTCTATTTTCAATTTTTTCTAGTTTTTTTACTTTTTAATTTTCTATGTTTTCTTTAAATTTTTTTTTTCATTTTTTTTGTATTTTCTAAATTTCTTTTTTTTTTTGTTTTTTCCTATTTTCCTTTCTTTTTTTATATTTTTCCTAGATTTCTTTTTTTTTAATGCTTTTTCCTATTTTCCTATTTTTTGCATTTTTCTAAACTTCTTATTTTTTCTAAATTTCTTACTTTTTTATTTTCTTTAATTTTCTATTTTTTGTATTTTTTCTGATTTAAGACCCCTTAGCGTATTGAAATAAAATAAAATAAAATAAAGGGGATAAAAACTAGGTATTTACAACTGCCGTTCCTTATGATAAAGTTTGAACAAAACTTTGGTATAAAGACAAAGAGACACTATTTTGCCCTAAGGATGACTTTAAAATGACTAATCAGCTATCCTAGACTCGATCTACTAGGGATTTAGTGAAGAGGTGTAAGAGAGAAGAAGTGCTTTAAGGATTGAAAAAGGAGAAATGAAGCCTAGTTGTGCCTTTCTGGGCTCACTAATCTAGGTGGGAGTGTATTTAACAGATAAGTAACCCTATGCTAGAATTGATTTGGAGAACCTAGTTATGCCTCTCTAAGCTTATTAACATAGGAAGGAATGTTTCTCGAGGATTAGCAACCAAGTTCTTTAGATCGATCCCAACTTAGGATTGTTAGTCCTAGGATCGATCTAAAGAACCTGGTTGCATCTCTCTAGGCTCACTAACCTAGGCGGAAGCATCTCTTGATGACTAGCAACCTTAAGTTGGGATTGATCTAAAGAACCTAGTCGTGCCTCTCTAAGCTCACTAACCTAAGTGGGAGTATCTCTTAAGGACTACTAGCCCTAAGCTAAGATTGATCTAAAGAACCCGGTCATGCCTTTGTACGCTCACGAACCTAAGCGAGAGCATCTCTTGAGGACTAACAATCCTAAGCTGGGCTTAATGAAGTGCCCTATGGGCTTAAGCATCCTATGGGCTTGCTTAAAAAGGTTGGTGATGGCAAATGCCCTATGGGCTTGATAAAAAAACTTCAAAGAGAAACTAAGCTACAATTGTGCCTTCAAAGGATAGCTAAGCACTAAATGTAGAAGGTAAGTGCCTTATGGGGCTAGCTCAAAAAAGCTGTTAAGGGTAAAAACTAGCTGTAGTTTAGATGTAAATGCAATGTTCAAAAATCGATGTGCTAACATTGTATGGAAATACTTATTTGGTCTTTGTTGATAGAATCCAAACTATTAAACTCTTTTTTGAAAAGTCCCATTAGAATTGACTAGCTCATGCTTTGATCCTTTGATGTCAACCCAAATGATCTTGATACAGAATGTTTGAGACTTCGCTGACTCTTTTAGAGAAATCATGGAAATTAACTCAATACAGAATACAATGCACTATTTTTGTCTTTTTTGGAACTTTTATGAACTGAAGTCCTTATTCTCGATTAATAAATATCTGCTATAGGGTGATTGCTTACTTAGATTTTGCACTTCCTTAAAAAATAGACAAAAAAAACTCTCTGTCGAGGGTGATCAATCCGTAATAAAGTATTTTAAAGAGTTTTGTCAATTACCAATGTCCTATATCTCATTTCTCAACTTCTCTCGTGTTTTCAACGTATGGGTTCTATTAAATGAAGTAAAGGGAGTTGGACCTTTCAATGGAGAGGGTGATTATTCTAATGTCGACAATGGCTAAGGATACCAACTTTGCTGGCAGATAATGAAAATTAGACCACAATGACATTCAAAATGACTAGCATTTTTGTGTTCTAACTAAAAATTTCCATGAATTTCTCATGGGTAGTACAACTTTACAACATCAGCATTTATAGGGTCTCTCAAATCTGGACCATCCATTTGAGACAAAATTAAAGTCCCTCTTATTAATATTCACTTTACTACGTAAGCGCCTCTATAATTAGGAGCAAATTTCCTTTTAGAGTCTTGTGCATTGGGGAGAACCTTTCTCAACACCGTGTCTCCCTCTTTGAAGTTCCAGGGTTGTATCCTTTTGTTGAAAGCCCGAGCCATTCTTTGTTGATAATATTGGTTATGATGCAGGGCTGTCAATCTCCTCTCATCAATCAAATTTAACTACTCGATGCATTTCTTTACCTAATCGACTTCGTCCAACTAAGTTTTCGATAGCATCCTAAGCGATGAGATCTCAACCTCTACTAGTAACACTACTTCAGTACCATATACCAAAGAGTAAGGTATTGCCCTAATTGATGTTCTAATGTAGGTTCAATAGGCCATAAGTACGAATGGCAACATCTTATTCTAGTCCTTATACGTAACGGCCATTTTTTCAATGATTCTTTTGAGGTTTTTGTTGGCTACTTCAACGACTCCATTCATTTGGGGTTGATAAGGAGTAGAGTTCTTATGAATGATCCTGAACTGTCAGCACAATTCTAACATAAGCTTGTTGTTGAGATTGGTGCCATTATCAATGATGATTGTTTCTGGAGTCCCATATCGGGCCAAAATATCTCTCTTGATGAACTTAACTATGACCCCTTTAGTAACACTCTAGTAAGACGAGGCCTCAACCCATTTGTTGAAGTAGTTGATGGTAACCAGTATAAAGCGATGCCCATTGGATGCTTTTAGAGTAATTGGCTAATGATATCGATGCCTTACATTGAAAAAGGCTACGATGCTGAGAGTATGTATAGGTAGGGCATTTATCTTATTTGTATAAACTTGGCATAAGTGACAATGCCTAACGTGTTTGATGCAATCGCCTTCCATTGTTGACCAGTAGTACCATAGCCACATAATTTTCTTAGCTAGAATGTAACTGTTTATGTGAGGGCTAGATACTCCTTCCTGTACTTTTTTCATTAACTTTTCAGCCTCCTTGTCATCCACACAACTTAAAAGTGTACTGTCAAAAGAGTGTTGGTATAAAGTAAACTCACTTATTAAGAATTGAGAGGCCAATCTCCTAATCATCCTTTTGTCCTTTTTCTCGACATCTTCAGGGTATGTGCCTTGTTGTAGGAATATCTTAACATCATGGTACCACGGCTTTTGGTCATTCGTTCCCTTAATTGTTAGATAGAAGGCAGGCTTGTCTTCAATTTCAATAGGAAGGGGCTGATGCTGCCATCACGTGACACATAGCAACTAATGTGGCATACCACATCAGCGCCGTCCAACCCAATGTTGCCACATGTTAGGACACGTGGTGCAATGAAATCCTAACATGTGGCAGTTCCCAAGGTAGCAATATGTTATTTGAAAAAGTAAAAAGGCTTTCATGCCATTGCTAAGATTTGAACCCCTAACCTCACGCTTAAACCTAATGTTATGTTCATGTGTTTATTCTTTAAATCGTTGGCTTGTACCTTGTCCATACGTGCAATTAAATTGCAAATATGGACCAGGTCAACCAAGGTTAGCTCAAACCCAATGGTCTCTTTTCTAAATTTTAAAATTAGAAATCTATTCTATTAAATTAATATATTCTAAATTCCCTAAATCTTCTATTTTCAATTTTTCTATTTTTGTGACTTTTCTAGTTTCTATGTTTTTTCTTTTTTTTTTTCATTTTTTATATTTTCTAAATTTCTTATTTTTTGTGTTTTTTCCTATTTTCCTATTTTTTTATATTTTTCCTAGATTTCTTATTTTTTATGCTTTTTCCTATTTTTTGTATTTTTCTAAACTTTTTTTTTTCTAAATTTCTTATTTTTTTATTTTCTTTAATTTTCTATTTTTTTTTTGTGTTTTTTCTGATTTAAGACCCCTTATCCTATTGAAATAAAATAAAATAAAATTAAGGGAACGAAAATTGGGTGTTTACAAGGGTTAGGTAAGAGTTGGGTTTGAAAATGGTAGTCAAAAGCTTATGCAAAAACAAAGGGAAAGAGACATGGTATATTCACTAAAAATTGATGCCTATCATACATTGTAGAGGGAACCCTTCTATACGATATAATTGGGCAATAATGTAAATGGAAAAATACAAAATCATCCATGCCTAAAGAAGTAACCTTAAGCTTTACAAAAAGGGAAAAACGGGACAACAACAAAAAGGAATATGTACTAAAAATTTGTACAATCTTAGATAGTGTTAAGGACACATGTTAGCTTATGTTTGATAGCTTTTCTTGCACTTGATAATAGAATCTGTATGCAAGGGTTATGGTTTAAACATTTTCAAATAGCTTAAGTCTATGCATGAGGAGCTTGAAATTACCATGACTAAACTGAAGGTATGATTGGTTGAGCTATTCAAGTTAGCTAAGAGGTTAGTCTGCTCTACTTAAGAGATAGCAAAGTATTAATAGGAGCTCGAGTACTCACATGACTCAAACAACTTTAAGATTCTAGCTTCTTCTTTAATGAGTTATTAAGAAAGAGCTCAATGGACCAAAGTAGAAAGACCTTAAGCTACAGAGCTTGTTAGTGGTCCTGGAAGTTGAATCTTATCAGCACCAACTAAGAAGACCCTGCTTAAGTTGTTGAATAAGTAAGACAAGGTGCTTACTAACTAAAAAGGCTTAATGGTTAGCCTATCCTTAAAGCATGGAATGCTGACAACCTAAGGCTCTATTGTAGTTAGATCCATAGTAATTCTCTTATAAGAAGCTCTTATGCTATTTACTTATGTACTCCATACTATTCAAATGAATGAAGCAAAGTTTCCACTAACTCCTTATGCATGGTTCCATCTATAGTCTTTACCCTCCTACGAGTGAACAAGATGCTTGGCTTATTGATAGGCCCTATATTTGATCTTCACCTTCCCATGGGTGAATAAGATGCTCTACCTATTGATAAGCCCCATATTTGATCTCCACCCTCTTATAGGTCATCGCCATCTTATGGGTGAATGAGATGCTCAACAATACTGGCAAGCCCTATATTCTGTTTCCACCTTCCCATAGGTGAGCAAGATGTTCGACCTATTGATAATCCCCAAATATAGTCTCCACCCTCTCATGAGTAAATGAGATGCTTGGCCTATTGACATGCCCCATATTCAACCTTTATCCTCCCACGAGTGAATGAGATGTTCGGCATATCAACTAGACCCTCATTTGGTCACCATCCTCTTATGAGTGAGTGAAGCGCTTGACCTATCAATTGGACGTACATCCAGTCACCACCATCCTACAAGTGAGTGAAGCGCTCAGCCTATCATTTGGACCTATGTTTGGTTACCTACACTCCTCTACCTTACTATAGGTGAATGAGGTCCCTCATTATTAGAGATGAATCGCATGCTCCTCACCCTTTGGTGGGTAAATGAGTAACAAGCCATTTTAAATTAGAGACAAACTCTAAGACATAATGCTAGCAATTCATGTTAGCGGGTTGTGTCCATATCTCTATTTCATATCAAATTCTATCAATTTTAAAGCACGTAAAATTGAATAGAGATAAAACATAATTCAATTATAGTGTATTCGTGTCATAATCATGTCTTCTTGTTGCATAATCTGTTTTCTCTCTATAATTGTGCTCATAATCGTGTCATGTTGTATCTTTGTTATTGTCTCATGTCATTAATTACTAGCCTATCAAACCATCTTATTACTTACCCTTCATTGAAACAAGTTTGCACATGTTAGTACTGCTAACATGGCTAACATAATATCCATATTAGCTAGAATATATTTAGTAGCTCATTGATACTTTTAAAGTATTTAATAGTTAAATCAATATACTTATTGAATGATAAATTTCTTCAATACCATATGATATCCAATGTCCCTTAAAACATTACAACTTCCATGATAAATGATGCTCATCCTAGATTTAGGTATCTCTAGTTCAATCAAATCACTACCAAAAGAAAATAGAAATATTGTACAATATATTTACAAGTTAAAATTCAAATTCAGATATCCATGAATCATGTATATATTTCGCATCAAACTTGGTTAATCTATAAACTTAAGAAGAATTTTTTTGTACATCTAAAGAGCCGAGTTTTAAATGATTATTAGTTGATCGACCATTGGATCCATTTCCACCATGTTGGTGGTAGAGATCCAATTGAGACTTTAAATTATGTTGATTCTCATGCCAGCATTAAGAGGTAATGTCTTGTTGATGAGACAACGATGTAGATGACAATGAAGCATTATGTTGATGATATTGAATATACTTATTACTGTTATCCTCAGTTTCCTTTGGTTTTTCCTTAATTTAATTGATTTTCTCTAAAGTCAACAATACTTCTTCCATAGAGGGCGTATCTTTAAGGTCACCCTCTAAGCATTGCAGTGAAAGCTTAGTTAAGTAAAGTGCAACCTTTGATGGTAGTGATTTTCATGCCTTATGTTAATTATTTTCTTAAGATTCCTTTTGTTTGATAATAAGGGCTTAGCCACTCCTTTAGGTTGTGTGAACAAATGGGGTGATTTGGGTTTAGGGCTTATAGGTTAGTTAATAGCTTGAGGAACACCAACCCAAAACTATAAACATCAGTGTTTACATAAGGGTATCCTGTAAAGCAAAGGTTAAATTATTGATATAAATAATATCATCAAAAGTTTACTTGGTCATTTATCTTACATGTATATATATCTCTAATAGGTAAAGTAGAGCTTAAATTGTCAATATCAAATGTTCATACATAAATAATAAGTTATGCTAGGAGTTATGGTACTTTGGTACAAATCTAGTTAAAACTAGACAAAAAAAAAAAAAAACACAATCTATAACAAGAATTTCTAACTCTATTTTCAATAAGATCATTCCCAAAGGGAGGTGGTTGACAAATCTCCTAATGCTAAGAACCCTCCTTTTGGGGTTTATGTGCATTATTAGGGTTCATTTGCATCGTTATAGAGGTACTTAATGTATCGCATTAGCATCTTAAGAATTTTTCTTTTTAAGCAGCTCTCTACTTTGTCAATAGTTATTTTAAAAAAGTCACTTAGCAATTTTTTATAACTTTTGTGATTCTAGTGGTATTATTACTTTTCAAACCAATAATTAGTATGAGCTTCTAAAATCGTATTTAAGATAATCGTACCTAGATTTAAGGCCTTCAGAAAAATTTATTTGATTAAGTTGAAACTTTATGACTAAGTTAGAAAAGTTAGTTGAAGTAACCCAGTAAAGTTAGATATTAAAAATAATGGCTTAAAACCCAATTTTAGCATTAGAAGTGTAATTATTTAATATAGCGTAAAACTTATCGGAACCTCTAAAACCAAGCCTTAAATACGATGAGGACCTATAGATGAGTTCTTTAAGCTATAAAAGTGAATAATATTACATAATATCCTATATGAGTGCATGTATATTTTTATGAATATACCTAGCATATATAATAAATGTACTCGTAAATTAACTCTAAAACTTAAAAACATATAAAATAAGTGATAAATTCACAAAATTAAATAGAAAATATATCTTAAAAATAAAAGACATGAATGAAACATAATTATATGAGTATAATTACACATTATATATATAACATATATAGGATATATACATGTATATTAACAAAAGTACTAACTATTAATATAATATATATAGAATATCAATAATTAGCATCAAAATCTATCAAACATTATCCAATTTGCAAGAAAAAACATAAAAAAAAAAAAAATATAAATCTACCATGGCACCAATTGAGACCTAGGAAAAGCTAATTCAAAAGATCAAATGTTAAAAAAAAAAAAAAAAAAGCCACCTCTTATTCAATTAAAAAGGAAAAAATTATGGAAAATTACTTTTTGGCCAACAACAATTCCTATAAATTGCCGTAGACCTTAGACATCCCTCATTTGGCATTTTACAATCTAGGATAGTGATAGAAAAATTCTGAAAAACTAGAAAAAAATTTGGAAAAATAAACTAAAAACAAGGGAAGGGTTGACCTAAGTGGGTTTGAGGACCTAACTAGGACTTGACAACGAACCTTGTAGCCACCAAGAGATGACCTACCATCTAGCCTCTTCGACCATCCCTTGTTGGCTAATAACCATCAGAGCTCTAGTAAGCGATTGATCTTACTTTCTACCCTATTTTTCTTGTATATACTAAAAATATTAAACCTACATAAATAATTACAAGAAAATTTATTTATAGGTTATTTTTAGAATGCTTTCATGTCATAATTTTATTTTGATGAAATTCCAAGCATTTTATATACTTCCTTAAAAACCCACCCTATTAATCCGAATCTTGTAATTAAAAAATAAACTAATTAAATAATGTTGTTTCATGCCCAAAAATTTATTGTAGGATCCTTATTAAGTATAGTTTAATTATATTTAGTCTATTCTTGATTATATACATATGTAATATTTATTATATTTTTGGATTTTAAGATTGTAAAAATAGATTTTATTGAAATAAATAGATTTTTATAAAAATAACTAATGAAAATAGTAATTAATGACCTCTAGACACTTGTAATAATGTTGGGGCTTGTTAGAAATTATTTTATACAAAAATGATATTATTCGCTTAATTAATCATAATATAGGGGCAAAAACATAATTTTACACATATAAGCGATAAACCCGATAGTATGAAATAAGTTACTAATTGAATTCCCTATAATTTTTTTAGTCTATAGAAACTTTTGTGAAATTATTTGGTGATCCTAACTATTTATTATAAAATTTTCCTAGTTAAATAGCTCAATTTATTAATTGGGGCACGTTTTTTTTGCAAAACTAGGCTAAAATATGACAAATATTTGATTGAATCCTATACATATCTCTACTGATTGGGATTGGTTAGAATGGGTTTTTATCATATTTTGTGATATTATATGACCTAGGCTTTGATATATATATATATTAGGGTTAGACACAACATATTTTACTAAGCTATGTTAGGAAATTATTTGATTGAATCCTATGCATATCTATACTGATCAGGATTGGTTAGAATGGGTTTTTATCATATTTTGTAATATTATATGCCCTAGGCTTTGATATATATGTATTAAGGTTGGACACAACATATTTTACTAAGCTATGTTAGGAAATTACATAAAATATATTTTATTTATACAGTATGGAAATAATATGATAGTACTCGCTATATGGGCATATATGTATAATAGGAATTAAAAATATCCTTTAAAGATGATCCCTTAAGATAAAACCCATTGAGATAAAACCCATATTACGTATTGCTGAGGTCATACAGACTCGATGATACCACTTTTACTAAAATTGAATAATTTTAGGTAATAAAATAGGTATTTCTATAATATTATGAAAATTTACATATTACGGTGATTTTATCACAATTGAAATGTAACTTGATTGATTAAATATATGTTTTGGTACGATTAGATCAATATATTATAAGTAATAATATAACCATATATATTGTTAATGTTCACTAACTTAATATAACTTATATAACACAAATATAATAAATACATATTTAAATAAAACTATACTCCCTCATATAAGACTAATAGTATATTCCAAATATATATTTATGTATATAACTTCATGATAATATAAAGAATAAATAAAACCTTAATGTTTTCATAAATTTTACAAAAACTAAATCTGGGTCTTGGTATATATATATATGATCTTTCAATGAGCAAAGCATCGACAATATAGATCCACTACAGTGAGCGTTAATATAAGTAAATTAGAGTTGCAGCTTTCCTACTTATTAAGATACTATATTAAAGTATTTAGAGGTTTAAGAGTGCTTCTGTTTGTGGTTGTAAATTAATGATTTGTACATATGCTACATGTGTGATTAATATATGTTTTATGATAGAAGCTGAACTCATTGGCGTACTGTTCTACATAATTTCATAGAATTTGGATTGTGTGATCTTATTTAGCTACCCCTAAATGAAACTAGTAGTGATCTAACTATTAACGTAATTGGACTACATAGCAACCTGTTAAGGGAACAATTAGGTGCATCAAACCAAACACCAACTACCTTCAATAAAGATAACTGAAATAGTTGTTTCTCCATCCTTAGTCGAACTAAGTAACGGGCGAGAAGTTTGTTATAAGAGTGGGGCCATAGGTCGAAGGGGGTCTCAAGAGGAAGGTGTTCTCCATTACATAAGCTTGAGTTTCATCTGTTTTGAGTAGCTGTAAACTCCTTAATTCAAGTTAGAATGGATATAATTTCTCTGATCTCACAATGAATTGAATAACATTATACGATGTTGCAAGTGATTGTTTGCAATGCATTTCATTATAATTAATAACCTTATTTGTATTTATATAGTACTTTTTTATCTCTATCCCACTTATTGAGTTAGTTGTGCTAATATCCTTATAAATTCTTTTATAGGTGACTAATAAAAGTTCAAGATACACAGATATAACCATCTCTAAGTTAGTGCATGGTTGGCTAGGAAAGTAAGAAAAGAATAATTCACTGAATCTAGGCTTTTTACTTTTCTTTTTATTTTGAGGAAACTAACTGAGAATCCTTAAGACACTCATTAGTTTCGTATCTTTTTATAAATAGACTCCAATACATGTAGCTTTTGCAAATTCCTAACGTGAATTATAACTCTATATGTAGAAATGCTTACATAAGTACTGTTATATTATTGGACAAATAGGTTGTCTTAAATAGGTATTTTGAAAAACTATACCATAGGTTTTATTAATAACAGATGTCAAACTAGATGCTTTATACTGGTTAAGGCATATATGCCTTGTATAGGTTATATCTATGATAGCAATAGTGAGGTCAGCTTCTATCTTAGGTTAGTTTATATGGTAGAACTATCACGACTTCTCCTATTTGAGGCATAACACGTAGAATATCTTTTAAAAATTCTTGAAGTATGAATAATCAACTTATTATTATTACATATTATAATAACGATATTTTATTTATTATTACAAAAAGTAAAAAATAAAACTTAGGCAAAAGATAAAGTTGTTGTTTTGACAACAATAAAAGAAAATTAAAAAGAAAAACTTGTGATCAAACAATCAAATGGGAATATGTGCATAGCATCTTTAATAAACATGCTCTAAGTACTCTAAAAAGTTACTTTTCTTTTTGGTATTGATTTAGCTTAAATTTTTGTGTTGTTAGTCCAATAAATATTATAAATAAAAACCTAGGAAAAGAAAACTAAGGATAAAGTGGAAAGGTTCTCAAGAAAGAGAGTTTTTTAACATATTAATATGACACTTAGGGACCATAAATAGAGTCCTTAGAATTGGAGATGCTGTAACACTATAAATAGTCAATTTAAGAAATCAATCAACCAAAAAAAATTTTAAATATCTTTTTCTCCTCATAAGTCTCTTTCTCTAATTCCTAGCCATTTAAGCTTATATAAAGTAGAGACATCTTTAAGGTAAAGGCTAGGTTCTATATTTACCTTCTCATTGCATAATACATATTAAAATGCATTCTAGGAATATTTTTTTTTTCTATTTCAATTTACTTTAATTATGTTCTTAACATTTTGATAGTTGAAATGAAAATTAATTGAAAAAGGAAAAAGAAAAGAGGTTTGACATGAATTCAATTATTGTAAGGGAAACTTCAATTAAGATGAGTTCCACTTGATTGTGTTAAACACAAATACGATAATCAAACTAATTTTGGAATCAAGAACCAAACTTTATTTTTAATGAAGGCAACCTTAGCCCTTATCTTATATGAGTAGTTCAAATCAATTCAAACTACAGCTAACAATTCATCTTAGCTAGTCGTGTCTATGGTCTTATTTTGTATCAATATTAAAAATATATGAAATTGAATAGAGATAACAAACAATTAAGTTACAATATAGTCATATCATAATCATATTTTCTTGTCAAGGGTCATGTTTTATCTCTATAATCATACTCATAATTTTATTATGTCGTGTGTTATGTTATCATGCAGTGTCAATAGTTGTAGCCCTATTAAGAAGTGCTCAATTCGTTGGGCATGTTTTCTTAACTTGTTCATCTACATACCACTATCTACATTTGCAATGTTTCTTCATCATAACCATTCCTATTATCTACATCTATAATATTTTCATATGCAAAACAAATTGTTATGAGTTTGCTACGCATTGCCATCTAAGAAGCTTTAAGTAAACATTGTTTTTAATTGGTTATCTAGAAGAAACACTATACTAAAATGGAATTTAGCTAGCTAAACTCAATTAGGTTACACAACAATCGATTAGTAGCCATTAAAAAAAAAAACACAAGTTAAACACATAAAATTTACGTATGATGAAGATACCAACCCATCCAACAATGACTAAAGGCTTAATAAGGGATACACATATGAACATTACTTAAAAGCTGTTTGTTACATGAAGACATGACCATATGTTTACAATCATATGTCATACATTTCCACTACATGCCATGTATCATACTTTATACGCAATGTATACTTTATTTCTTTAAATCCATACTGTGTATATGAAGATTTGGCTTAATACTTGTTGTAAACCATGATTACATATATTTATTTTATTTGTTTTATCCTTAATAGACTATTATTAGTTACCAGCTATTGGTCTAGATTTATTATTACTATTATTAATTTATATTACCTAATTACTCTTAGGGTTGTTAGAGGATCATTGTAAATACTTTTATAATGGTTTATTTTAAGAGACTAGTGAACTTTGAGAATTGTTTCAAACATTTGTGTTCTTCCTCTTAAACTTATTGATTCAACTTTATACTTATGGCATTTTTTGTGTTAATTAGATTATCATGAGTCATATTAATAATTTAATTAACATTGTTATTGAAATCTCCATGCATAATATTAGAAATTCTTTAACATTGATTATTTCCCATCATTGTGCATCATATCGATTGTAGGATATAATCAAACCCAGGTCATTTTACTATTTTTGAGTTTTATCAAATAATAAGTTATCTATATCCCTTTAATTTCCATTCATACTTATATTAAAAACCCTAAAAATATTTCCTTTTCATTGTTTCAACCCTAAAATCCACTAATTGTCTGTTCTTTATCTTACTGCTATATTGATAGATGTGCCTTGATTTATCATAAGGTGTAGGGCATATCATAATTTGGTGTCATAGCTATGGTTGGATACGTTATATTAGGTAAGCATCATATTCTTTTTTTGTTAAAGTTTTAATCTTTGGATATTAGAGTTTGTGATATAATTAGAAAAGAAAAAGTGTAGCTAACTGTTGGTATTAAAGGATTAGTCAATGGTTCATTAATTTTTATTTATGATTAGGTGTAACTAACTGTTTGGTAGTATACATGGAATTGTTGGAAGTTTATTATATGAAAGATAAGGGATTTATTCTATCAAGTTATCAAGATGAGATGTATGAAAATTTATCAAAGTTAGGGCAAAGAAACATGAGTGTTGCAAAAATTACTCAGGAATTTAAGAATCTTTTGAGAAGGAGTAATTCACATGTGCCTTGTAGACCTACTATAAAAATGATTTGTGAAGGGTTTAAATAGTGAGTTGATTAGAGAAGTTGATTCTCCTAGATTTAATACAGTAAAGGAGGTTATTTAATGGGCTCTAAGGGCAAAATGCAATCAACTTATTTCCATTAGTCAAGGATTGATTAGAATAAATGGAAATTACTTGATTTGTGAAAGTGAAGTTAGAGCATACAAAGAAGAAGCTAGCTAAAAAGAAGTGCTTCAGGCATTTGGACAATGGACACTTTGCCGTTCAGTATCCAAGGCACTATGATGAGATCCTTAAGGAGGAGGAATTCGAAGAGTAAGAGCAAAGAACTCTACTGATTATTAAGGAAGATGTAAAAGGGAAACAAAAACTAACAATCAAAGTATTGTCATAGAGGAAGTAGAGCACTCTTTGACATTAAAAGGTTATTGGGATATATTGAAGCCAGTTCAAATGCTTGGTGTAGTACCATTATTGCTTATTCTTAGTGCCATTGGTGATTACAGGTATTTATATATCTTTCTTCCACTATCTAGACTAATTTTTCATTATCAATTAATTTAATTGTTAAGAATGGGTAGATATTGTAATAGCCTTATGCTCGTTAAGCCATATAAGATGTTTATAGGAATTCATTGGGCTTTTTATGAGAATTGCTCATGTTGGAGTGAAATTCTAGTTACACTTAGAAATAATGTGAGTAAGGTAATAGTGCAAGGCCATTTGGGACTTCATGGCTACTATGAAGGATTAGATGTTTATGGGTTAATACAGGAATATATTATTCTAGCTTATAAAAGAGTTGGCTTTTTCTAAGATGATAAGGACTTACCATTATTTCAATTTGATCTTTAATGGATTCACATAAGTTTAGTAGATAGAATGCATGATAAATGGAAGGAAGTTGAGTTATTTTTGCAAAATTTGAGGATTAAGCAACAGGTGCTTAGTTTGGTCTTTGTGTCATGCTTGTTGAATGAATTATGGAGTAGGAAGTTCACGGGGAATTATTATGATAAGAGATATTGATTCCAAGGGGATTTATGGAGTTTGATTTGAAGAATTTACAAATGGTGGCTATTTTTTAATATAGTTTGGTTGAATGTGTTTATTTAATGTTTTTTTAAGTTTTACAGGCTTGTTTTTTATTTAGGTGGGTTGCAACTTCAAGATTCATATCGAATCTTTCCTAAGAGGAAGGATATAATAAGGACATCGACCCATGCAATAATACATAAAGGCCTAATGTGGGATGCATAGATGAACATGACTTAGAGACATGGTCATGTCAACTACATGTTGACATTGTTTAAGGCCCAAGAGTGGCATGATCCAAAGACATGAGCATGACTAATAGTGAAGTTGAGTAGTTGGATGGACACATGATTGTGTTTCTATGGTCATGTGTCTTACATTTCCAATATATATCATATATTAAACTCTCCACGCCGTGTGTACTTTATTTCATTGAATACACATCGCATATATGAAGAATTTGGCTAAGTACTTATTGTAATCCACGATTATGTATGTGTGTTTTTTTTGTTTTATCCATAATAGACTGTCATTAGTTACTGGTTGCTAGTTAGGATTTATTATCACTATTATTAATTTATATTACTCAATTATTCCTAGGGTTATTAGGGGATCATTATAAGTACTTTTGTAAAAATTTATTTTAGGAGAGTAGTAAACTTTGAGAATTGTTTCAGATGTTTATGCTCTTCCTCTTGAACTTGTCAATTCTATTTTAAATTTGTGGTGTTTTTTCTGCTAGTAAAATTATTGTGAGTCATATCGATAGTTTAACTAACATTATTATTAAAATCTCCGTATATCATGTTAAGAATTTCTTCAACTCTAATTATTTCTTATTGTAGTGCGTCATATCAATGGTAGGATATAATTAAACTCAGTTTGTTTTCCTATTCATGAGTCATATCGAATAGTAAATTGTCCATATCCCTTTAATTTCTATTCGTACTAATATTAAAAATCCTAAAAATAGTTTCTTTTCATTGTTTACAACTCTAAATTCGATTATAGGTCTAATCTTTATGTTGCTGCGCAACAATCGTAAATGCGCCTGGATTCATTGTGGGGCTCAGGGCGTACCAACATATGAATGAGAAAAAACGCATTAAAATCGGCAAAAAAACTGTGGATTAAAGACAAATCAAAATCGCAATACAACTTCATCAAAATACAATATTAATGTCAACTTAATAAGATTAAAGTTGAAAACGAAATACTAAAACAATAACCGTAAAAATGGGATTTGTAATTAAATATATATATATATATAGAGAGAGAGAGAGAGAGAGAGAGAGAGAGAGAGTAAGCATGTTAAGGTCTATCATTTTAGAGAGAGAAATTATAAAATGCAATGGGGAGAGGCTTCATATCAACCTTAATGAAATTTTCCTTGAAGACATATCTATATTTTGAATTGAAATCACTGAAATAGATTTGGATACTCTAAAGTTTCTACTTTCCTAAAGTTCTTAAAGTTATAAATTAATTATTGTTATTATTTAGATTTTATACAAAAAATAACATCAAAATGATGTCTCAAGACATTTAAAAAATTTAGATAATAATAACTGTTGATTTATAATTTTAAGAAATTTTAGCAAAAAATAATTTTAGAAGATTCATTTTCGAAATCATTACTTTGAGTCATGGGGGCACTAGACGTGCAACACAGACCGACCCATCACTAGCCGATTTTAGAGTGAGTCCTAATTGCACGTCGATTAGACATTGTTGGTTTAAGGATCTTGGACTCGTCGAATCGGCCTCAGCCTCACTTTAAATGATTTTCAAATATTTATGGTTCTTTGCAATTTTCATGGTGTTTATTTTTGGGATTATGTAACTAATAAAGATTAATAATTAATAGTTGGTATTCTCCTATTCAAGCGGATTAATAAACAATTTCTTCATTTTTTAAGAGAAAAACACATGCACAGGAGTATTAGTTATCTATAGAAGAAAATATAATGCTAATAATAAGTAAGGCAGTAATATTTCCTCTATATTAACTTTGTGAGGAGATGTTATGCCTACCTTGACATGAAATAAGAGCAAAGGAAAGCAACAGAGTCGCTAACGTTTAGAAATTGCTGCATTTTGGTTATATTAATATATTCCACATATTGTAAAATTTATAAATACCTCTATGATTCGTATTGCAATCACAATTGTGTCAACACTTTAAAGTAATTATTTTCTCGTTTTTCTTGAAATTTCGACATATTGAAACAAGTGATCAACATCAAACTAAATGTAGAGGCCAAGAATCAAAGAATAGACGAAGATGAATATTACTTCTATGTCCTGTAGATTCCAATACAAGCACTATAAAGTAATTGAAGTTATGATGCAATATATGAAAAATATTTAGACTTGAACATATATTGCAATCAGTGTTGTCCTCTTTTTCTGTAGTGCTACCTATATCAATTACATATAAATATTTTGGTAATTTCATCTTCCATAAATTCTTTCTTCTTTTTTTTTTTTTATGGAATTTTCTTATCTTCAATTACTTGTTCGAATTTTAGCGTTAGTCAAATCTTTCTTAAGTAGCAAAGAGATTTGAATTAATAACGAAATAGAGCGAATTAGGAAGGAAAAAATTCATGAAAAGTAAAGATAACGAGTATTTACATCTAATTGATAGGAAATAATAATGATTACAATATATGTTTGATTATGAATGTTTTTCATGCATTTTCCTTAATTTATGTGTATTGTAAGACGCTTGTGTGAAACCAATGTTTCTCAAAGAGATGTTGATGTCTATTGCAATACTTACATTATTATAAGAGTAGTTGTAAAATTTAAGAATGTTGAAAAAAGAGATGCTTTGAAGGAGAAGGGAGAAAGAATATTCTTAAATTCTTGTAAAAGAAAAGATTTGTCAATGTGTAATACGAATGAATAATAGTCAAAGGATGCCTATTTATAAATGAATTGACGAGCTAGATATGTGCATCAACTCCATTTTCGTTTTTAATTATAATCCCTGGTGAGTCTGGACTCAACAAGATGGATCGTGGCTAGAGCCAAATCGTGTCGATCATTTCAAAAGTTTTAACTCATTCTGTTAGCTTTTGAATAAGTAAGGATAGGAGGACCGGACTTAAGATTCGATTTAGCGGACTCTCAATGTCTTCGTGACTTTTATCACCCCAAGTTCCACTAGCTATTGAGCTTCTAGGAATCGGGATAAGAATACAATCTTAACAAATATGTGGGCGGGTTAAACCTTGATGGGGGGCACTTTTTAACATTTTTTTATGGAAAAGACTGCATATCCTCAGGCTCAGGCCTTTCCGACGTGGAACTGAATTCAAGGAACATATAAAGCAGTGTGAACCTTTGACTTGGGAGCTTTGGTCATCCTCGAATCACTAAAACTTTGATGCATCCAAAATCTTACCTTATCATATATATCATGGTCATGGGATTCTATTGCTTTTTGGAATTCCCTTGGCCCCCTTGTTCTTTCTTGATAATTGAACAAACAACCAATCAAATTCACGTTATAACAGAAAAAAAAAAAACATAAAAAGTGCCAAAAAAAAGATAAATCTATAAACTACATGAAGATAATGAGTAAGATCTATCAAGATAGCATTTGCACTATTCATTCACATGCGTTCTTTTTTTTTTTTTTCCTTATTCTTATTCGAAGCATCCCTCAAAGCTGGTGTGAATGCATTATTTTTTTTCCTCCAAAAAAACGAGAAAGTTAATGTAAAATATTTCCATGGATTTAGAAGAAGATTCTCAAGATCTAAAGCGTGCCGTAAAAGTAGTCTGTTTCGTGGTAAGTGAAGCGAGGATTTTTAGTAGTGGATTTAGGATTTAACTCCAAAAAAAAGTGCGAGTTTCTTATAGAATTTATTATAAATATATTAAAATAATACCCTTCAGTTTTTAAATTGAAAAATTTCCAGAAATTTTAAACATTATTATAAGGATGGCCCCACCACACATAACTTTTTGGATTCCAACTACTTCAGTCTAAGAAAGTAAGAATCTAGAATAGCAAAAGTGCATTGTGGAAACTTGTGCTATCGCAAGATGACGCTGGTTGGGCAATAATTGATGCCACTGCCAAGCTCAGAAAATTAAAAGATTGCTTGTTCGTCCGTCAATCCTACAGGAAATTCGTTGTTGTGGAACCGGAAAATTTCTTCCACATTTAATGCATCGGCGGTGTATGGACCATGTATATCTAGACCTTCGGATTTATCCCACTAACTTAAAAGTTCAAAATATTTGGTTCATAGGGAGTTGGATTTTTTGCTTTTACAACTATAATATATGTTGAAAACAAAACTTAGCAACATTCAAGCAAAAGACTTGATTATCAATTTGATCTATATCAGAATTTCTCATTCAACTTTTTCTTTAAAAGAAGAAAATCTCCTGAGGAAATATTCACAAAGAAATACTAGACTTTTTCCAATAACACAAAACGTTTATTTATCTATTTCTCGATTACACTAATATTCTAGTTTAACCCTACGGAATAAGATAGGAATAAGTTGGATTTATATGAGAAATTCTGGTTGAATTTTTTTTTAAAGAAAAATCTCTTGAGAAAATATTCATGCTTCTTTTTTGGTTAAGAAATAGTAGATTTTTTCCAATAACATACAACATCTAATTATCTATTCGTCGGTTACTCTAATACATTTATTTAACCGAATGGAATAAGATATTAATGGAATTATGATTTCATAATAGAAAAGTAATAATTATTCTTTTATTTGATTACACTTAAAATGATATTAGTAATTAATAAAAAATATATCTGAAAATAATAATATACCATTATCCTGATCTGTGGCTTGACTATTGGCTTAAATCTCATGCATATTTAGAAAAGATGAAGAAAGTGGCTTTTTTTTTTTCTTTCCCTATCAAGAAAAGAAATTAAAATAACTTATTTGATTGGAAAAGAAATTCAGTGAAATAATTATTTCGTAAACAGAACAAATTAAATTGTTATACAAAAGGAAGAATATTTTGCTCTTAGCAAACATGGACCAGTTTTTCACGGATAAACATCTTGGAAATCCCACTGAAGAATCGTTAGCGGAATGACTAAAGCGCTTTCCTTGAAGTTGATTTAGTGGTCTCCTTCAGACTTTATACCGTGCGGGGACCGTAAGGTGCTTTAGACTTTTATTTATTATTATTTTTTTTTTTTTTCGGGTAAAGGTGCTTTAGACTTGTGTACTGTAGGAGAAAATCTGTGTTTTTTTAATATTCCTAATATATTTTAATGTTAATTGACTAATATGTTTATATTACGCGTTTTATTCACGTCATATATAAACCAGCCGGCATATAAAATTCAAAATAGATTGAAAATATGGAGTATATATTCTTAATGTGTATTAAGGCATCCAGCATAAAAAATAAAACTCTCAGGATTCACCACTGAATGTGCTAGTTAAGGGCTGCTTGGGGCTTTATGGAGCCATGAGTCTCATGTGGAGATTATGGACAGGGAACCAATGCCATCAATTGAACTAGTTAGCTTTAGAACAAAATAAATCTCGTAAATAACGATCTCACACATTTCATTGATCTGACAGCGATTAAGGAGAATTTATTTCTTAAATGCCTTCTTATTCAAGGTTTAGCCACATAGTGGTAAGTTCATATCATAAAATTGAAGCTCTTGTATGAGCTGCTAACGGTATGAATAAAAAATGATGGTATAATTATCGAAGTTTATAAACTAAAAATAGTAGGTTTAATCCTTAAAAAACTTTTTTTATAAAATCCATGTTTTTCCCCTTAAAAGAGCAAAGTATGGCAAGATAGCAAGAATCTAAGATTGGAAGTAGGAAAACTTATTATTACACTTTACTTCTCTCCTCTCCTATAAAATTTATAGAATTTCAATTTTCATCATCTTTTTCATAAGATCTATGAAGTACTGTGATCAATGATGATAAAATGTGAAATGCTCTCAATCCCTTGATATCATATTAACCTATGTAAGGAGCAATTAAATTCCAAAATATTGGAAGCATAAAGTCTCCTCTTTTATTATCATATTTTGATTCCTCGTCTAGCTTATCTCAAATACAGTTTAACCCAACCATCCCGTTGCCTCAATTCAATGGATAGAAAATACCAGCAAGAGTAGAGAAGAAAACCTGCACAATATTAATCCGCCATGGAGCATTAATTTTTGGTTTTGGACTGTGGTCTATTTGGATGGATAGGAACAAGAAGCATTTTAAAGGAAGTGGGCCACGTAATTCTCAGTACCCACTGCAACATAGCCCTTTAGATATAAGGAATATGAGTGTTGGGCCATAGCTAAGACGGAAGAGAAGAATTACCCACTCAAGTCTCCGAACAGACAATTTCATGGAAACCACAAGCCAAAGGTTGAGTCAACTAAATACTGATGCCTCAAGGTTGGATTGGAATACCTCCAGGAGGCCACAATAGACGGGGGTTATCAGAGTTGGCAAGGCCACTAGAATATGGGATTCTTGAGGAAAGTAGGGAACATTTAGACACCTTAACCACAGAAACGTAGAGCCTTTCCTATGGATTGCACAACTGAAAAATGAATTTTCCAAAAATTGAAACGAATTTAGACTCCGACCCCTATATTGAGCAACTGCGAGGTAACTTTTAACTCTTACCATATTAACAAAATTTTCTCTTATCCTTGATGCATACATGGAAAAACTCTATTAATTCCGTAGGAACTTCCCAAGAAAAAATAAAAAATGGAAAAAGGCTAACTTTACAAAATTCAATCTACAAGGTTAACTATACATCCCCTAGAACGATGCCTACATATTCAAAGACTCCAATAATCTCTCATGGTCGAAAACGTGAACCGTTCTACATCCCACTTAGGATCCTGCTCGTTCAAAGATTAAATTTTGATATATGGGTAAAAGCAAAAGTTCAACTAATGTTCAATCACCCTTTTGGAAGCTGGAACACACCCTGACAGTAAATGAGAACATAATTAACCGAAAATGGGTTGATCGAAATCAATACCAGACAATCCTGAAAGTTGATAAATAAGATCAATCATGTTATATCCTCTGTTCGAAGTCACTCTAGGGCGGATATCACGTATTACGCTTTTTGAACTATATCTTTTCATCTACATAATTTAACAATTGGTGAAAGGGGACAAAAGAACTGAGCACGGTCCAATGGATGTATGTTTAAAGGCAGACATCAGTCCAATCCATTGAGCAAACAGATACATTTCAAAATTTCAACTGTCCTCGGGTGAACGCCAGGCAATCTGATGAGGGTGAGCTTTGCTCGGCCCGTTTGTTCTCGCGTTTATGCCATCCAGAGAGCCATCATCCACAAACATCAACCCCAGAAGCAGTTGCCAACTCAAAACCAGTGTCCTGTCCTCAACTGTACTTGCCAATCTCCATCTTCTTCTTTATTGCCTTCTGCCCGTGGTATATAAACGCATCTAGGATTCCTGAAACCGTGAATACCCCTGGAAAACAGTATAAAAAATCAGCTATGCACTCAAAACATTCTGAAGAAATTTTGTGGGCAGCATCATCCACCTCCAAACAATCACACTACTTTCTGGGAGTAATCAACTATGACAGATACCTAATGATACCAAAATGAGGGTGGGAGCAATTTCAACAGCATTTTAAGCCCAAGTTAAAGCATGAACAATGATAATCACAAATTTGAAATCCAGCTGACCTAAGCAATGAACTAACAGGGATCAATTATATGTGCTTGCATCAGACAATGAATTTATAACAAACTTTTCATACCCACAAGAAGCAGTAAGTAGCATCCCTTAGGCAAGGGTGCACAATTGCCCAAAAAGAGTTTCAGGAGAAGAAATATTCCATGAAGAATCAAACCCATCAAGATTTGGACTTTAGAACCACTAAGATTTGAAAGAAAAGTTAAGAGCTTAAATATTCTTAAGAATTTTGCATCTAAAATTGAGGAATGCCTCTTCTCACAAAATTGTGAAGCTATGCCACTATGTGCACACATAATTTATACATATATGTACACATACATGTGCATGCACACACACACAAAAACAAGTATATATATAAACTTCTTGCATGAAATAAAAACACAAGTAAAGAAGACCAAAAAACAGAAGTTCTATCACTTTAGTGAATGTTTTAGATTTTTGGCTGTCACAGTTCTGCCAGTTCAGGTGATGCAATATGCAGAAAAGTTATAATTCCTTTACCTACAATTTCGGCTTATATTCACCTTGAACTTACTGAAAATTCCTTGTTCCACAATAAAATTGGGTACATCATACTTTTACCAACTATCCATCAAAATCCTGTCACTGCTATCATTTATCAAGCCCAATCTAACAAAGGTCTTCTTTAGGATTGATCTAATGATTGTTTTACTTTTAACTTTCACCCGTGTTGAGGATAAGGAAGTGGAGCATAGGAAAGAGAGTGAAGAAGGGTGAAAGTTGTTGAAATTTACCTCCAACTATGGCACATACATTAGTCAGGAAGTGCAAGAAAGAGACATGCTCCTCGGTGAAAGTAACCTGAAGCGAGGAAGTAATATAAACTAAGAATTTCATAATTATACAGATTCTCTAACCCGCAAAAATATTTGATCGGCTAATCTGAGGAACTGGAGGAAGAAAACACCTACCTTAATTGGAGAAAGGTCATAGAAGAAGAACACTCCAGGAAGGGATTGAAATGGTCCCCCATCTGAGCTTCTATAGTGTTCAGTCACAGAAAACTGCAAAAGATGATTTCAAACAATCGGATAGGGGACAACAGAGATGGCAGGTAGACTTTTGCGATTCTTGACATACCTGGTTTGACTGGATAGTGTGTCCACTCACGTCTGTGTAAACTGTTGGCACAACCTGCAAAATGAATGAACATGAAATTAGTATATGTGAGAAGTGGCAGCTTTGTCGAGTAGCAAAATAAGAATTATTAGCAAGTCAATAAAGTACAATGCACAAGAAACAGGGTATGAGGATGGACAAACAGTGCTGACACTGAGTTTTTTACTTTGGTGAGCTGGAATGATGATGCTTGCATAAATACGTTTTTGTGAGAAATAATAGACAAGCCAGAAATAATTATCTTTCCTTTTACTGTTCGTAGGGTTGGAGTACTCTCTCTAGCAAACCCAAAAACCTAATCACCATAGGATCCAACAAGGGGAGAAATGCTAAGAAACACAAAACCTAGATCTACATTTCAGAGAAAATCAATCTGTGACTAAATCCACTCCTGAGCCCATAACATTGATGCTCTATGTCATTTGTTTCCCTATTTCTTTTGTTTCACCCATATGGTTTCTGCAACATTTTGTCCTCACAGCTCATGAATGGCCTGGGAGCAAACATCCAATTATTAACTAGCTCATTTATTTATGTTCTGTTTAAGCTTAGTGGGCTCCCTGCAAACAGAAAATGCACCATTTCTTACACAAAGTTAGACAATCAAACTCGTTTTGGAAGTAGATGTACAAATTTGGCTAACAGTAAGTTGGAACCATCTTAAATCTTCAAATTTTGGGTAATTTAAATCTTAATTTGATTTATCCAGCTATAAGGCCATTCAATCAATTGCAGAGATTTTGCAAGACCAAAATTCTTCACAACATGTCAATATCCATTGATTTTGTCATATTTGCAAATTCCCAGGACATGCACAGCTCGAAATTCACCACTATTTACTAGAAGAATTCTGTAGATTAATTATTCCAAGGAAAAAAAAAAAAAAGAAAGGGAATCCCGTACATTATGTGAGTTATCTGTCTACTTTTAGGAAATTTTATTAAGTAATTTGAAGAAGCAATCAGATTTTTAAAATTGCTCCATGTTATAAGCACTAAAAAGGTATAGAGAACCATCTACCCTTTTTTATAATTTTCACATGGAGATATAGTAGCAAATATAAATTTAAAAAACATGGTGAAGAAAACCTTGTTGGAAAGTAAACTTAATAGCACTATTTGACATTGTTGGACTTACATCAACCATTTTGGTTTCTTTAAATTCCTGAATTAAATGTTTTTCTTCAGATTTAATCAGATTTAGCAATGTGTTATTCATGTATCTATTGCCTATAATGAAGTGAGAAGATGGATGTATCTATTGGTTATGCACGCACATCAAGATATTAGACATAAGTATATATCCTATTGCACTAAATTGAAAATCAATCCTACAGTGAAGCATATCTCTTTCACACTTCCTCTCCTCTTCTCTATACTAAATTCGTCTTCAGCTAATAAAAGCCATACAAGGATCAACATATTCGTTATGCTTGTGGTCTGTTGCAAAGAACATAATATGCTGAAATAGGGCATAAGAATGATGACAAATAATGCAGCAGATATAGAAGCCAAATAGGAAAGCATGAAATAAATGGAACTCCAACCTTGAGAAAATACTGATACATCCCATGCAGTGACTGTTGTGTCCATTGTACACTGTAAAGGAAAGACAATATGGAACCATGATCAAATGCAGATAAACGTTTACTGAATAGCCACCAGGAAGAGGTATTGAGGAAGAAATGAAATTATCTTACCCATCAAGAGGATTCACAACACCAGGAAAATAATCTCCAAAAGCTAGTCTATTGATCTTGTGACTAATCTGTGTTGATTTAGTATGAATGAGAATTCTTATGTGACAACACACAGAAAAATGTATATGAAAAACACTACATTTATTTTCATAATTTCAAATATACAACCACATAAACTGCTCTGAAAAGTATGTAAACATGATATTTCTTACATTAAAACTATCCTTTTGAAAAGCTAGTAAGTCATGGACGTGAACATTTGACTGTTGAAAGCTTTTCCCAGGTGCAAAATGAAAATTCCCTGCAACTTTATTAACTTCCAGAAATCCATACACATTACAACCTTCACCTTCCTCTTCTTTAATCCTCTGCAGAAACCCTTCTCTCTTGCACTGCGTGGCACATTTATAATGATAATATTAATGATGTTATTTAGCTAGAAGCAACAGTAAACCAATCAACAAGATAAGAACAAAAACCAAGCCTTATCCCACAAAGAAGTGTTCACCTACAAAGATCCTGTTACAGCATCGTGCACAATACAGAGTAGCATTTTCTCTCAAATGTGATCAAGGTAGGTATTAAAGAAAAATGACGATCTCATACAAGAAAGAAATGGGGAGGGTGGTCACATCCAAAATTATTGTTTGCATAGAAACAGCCATGGCATCCCAAATTAGATGCAAGATCTCAACACAAGTTCCCAATAATGCACAAGGTAGAGGCATTAATTGTAGGTAAACATCCTATGCATATAATGTCTAATAGATTTTTATAAAACAGTGAAGGAAAATGATCCTTAAACCTCTTAAATTTTGGTTCAACTTTTTTTCACCGTTTGGTAGCATTTTGGCATGATTCAAACCTTGTATTTGCCAAAATAAATACACCAAAAAGATAAAAGTACAGATCCATGTATACTTCTTACAAAATTAAATACCTAGCAAATTCTTATAAAATTAGACTTTTTGTCATTTTCTTATATGATTTTATCCACATAAAAAATAAATAAATAAATAAAGTTTTATTTCTCCAAATGAATAAAATATTCCTACCTTTTTTCACTTGAAAGTTCATCACTCCATTTATTTCCATCCATTTCAACTGAACATAGCAAATATTGCAAAAGAGAGAAAAAGCTCTTCCATTCCCTCCAGAAAACCACCCTAAAAACCCCTAAGAAACCACTTGAGAACCACAACTCTAAATACTTCTCCTTTCCTCCTCCTTGCTATTCCTCTTTGCTCTCACCTCAGTTTTATTCTCTCCTAAAGCCTCTATTTCTTCTGCTTGCTCCATGCCACAAGGGAGGCTCTTCTAGGAAAAGCTCTAAGGGGCAATACGCATACCCTTACAGCCTTCATGGCACCTGGTTTCTTCCAAAACAAGAGTTCAGAGAGAGAAAACCCTCTCCCCATTGTGGTCTCTGATCTTTCCCGCTTAGGGAAAAGGAACAATCCTACTTTTTCTAAAGCTCAGCCCTCTGAGAAAGAAAATTCCCTATTCTCTAGCCCAATCAATTGCCTTCCGTTATGGAAGGACTTTGGACCCTTAAATATGCTCAGCAACAATGAGAGCTTTTTGTATTTTAGATATGAAAAGAGAATAGTGATCCGGCCCTCTTATTAGAGAAGCTATAGTACCTAGCTCAAGGGCTTCTCATACTCCAAAAATAGCCTATTGGCATGCCTCTCACCTAACCTCAACCAACCAACATCTGTCTATGGACTCTGCTTTCACAGTTCACATATTTGTTGTGAATATTTGAATCCAGAGGGGTCGAGTCACATAGCCAGTGGAAACTTATCTTTAATTCGACTTTCCTTGCCAAGTTTAATGAGCCATCAAAGTCTAGGAACAAATAAAGATAAGAGTTTGGTATTTTGGCTTTCAAGAGGGTTCCATCCCCTTAAGATACTCGGGAGTTCCAACTATTACTGCTAAACTTATGAGAGAAGATTGTGATGCACTCCTCAACAAGATCCATCTTGGATAAACTCATGGACGTCCAAGTTTCTCTCTTTCTCAGGTTGACTGCAACTTGTCCCTTTTGCTATGCAAGTTGAGCTTCTATTTTCATCTTCCCCAATTACTTGATCAAGAAACGTAAAGGTCTCATGCAAAATTTTCTTTGTAGTAGGCAGCTAAATATTTGCTCTAAAGCCAAAGTCTGATGGAAAAATGTCTGCTGCACTTTCAAGGAGGGAGAATTAGGCATACCCAATCCTGAAACTCGGAATAAATCAGCACAAATTAAGCATATATAGAACTTATATAAGTTTAGACCTAGAAACTTGTGGGCAAAATGGGCTTGCACATATTTGCTCAAGGAAAATTCATGCACTCCTTTAAGTTGCTCATGGAACTGGAAGAAACTGCATAAGTTGCAAGTCCTGGCAAGATCCTCTTTCTTGGGGCAGGTGGGAAATGGACTGTCTATCTCTCCGCGGTTTGACTTTTAGCTCCCAGCTAGTCCGCTTAATCTCACACTTAGTGCAACAAATAGCTAGATTGGGTTTTCCAAGAAATGCTCACCTGTGCTCTATTATTTAACATGATGGTGCTTTCCTTCAGGGGATTTCCAGAACTCTCTCTCTATCTACCAACATCTCTCCTCAACATGGCTAGGCAAACATTTTAACATGGAGAAATTCTTCTTCAGGTCTCTTCACAATAAGAAGCACCTACAAGTATTTCTCAACCCAAGGACAACATTTTCCTTGGAAAAGGGGCATGTGCTGCAAAAAATCTCTCTAGACACCCCTTTTTCCTTTGGTTGGCATCAATTGAGAAATTATAGACTCTTGATAAGTTATGCTCTCATGTGTTAATGGCTTTGAAGACCATTGACGTCTGTTTTTTTAGTGTCCATATTCTTTTGTATGGACCAAAGTGATGCATGGCTTTGAATGCCCTTCATCGTATCATACTTGGCAAGGAGTTACTCATAACTTGATTGCAACAGCATCCTCCTCAAACTTCAGCATTATCAAATGGAGAGTTGGCCTTGCAGTGTCAGTGTACTACCTTGGGAGAGCAAGAAACTTAGTTCACTTGAGAACTCCTATCCCCCAATCAAAGTCCCTAGCAAGACAAATTTTATCTTATATTGACTTGCAGTGTTTAATCTAGGAGTACCTCCAGTCTTTTACTTTTTGTTTCTTTTGGCTATTTCACTTTGATTGTGATACTCTTTGAGAGCCTAAACCCCTTTTTACTTGCATTAACAAAAACAAGAGATCTCTGAGTGGACAAGATGCACAATGCTATGTTATTATATATATGTATGTCCACTCAGAGATCTCTTGTTTTTGTTACAAAATTTGGGAACTGAAATTTCTGTTGTTACAAAATTTCATGTTGTGCAATGAGCTGTAGGATGAGATGGAAAAAGCTCCTAAAAGGCTACAGTGCATCTAAGTTTTCATCTACCACCTTTGGGGTCATAAATATCCTATTGAAGCAAGAGTTGACATAGGTTAATGTCAGATTTAGGAGAAAGTTCAAAGATGATAGTACCTAACATAAATGTCTACATGTCAGCAAACTTGGTTGCTCTGTCTAACTTACAATGAGTAAAGCAAGTACAAGAAATTTCCTTAATTATAATGATTTCAACATTTATAGTTTTTAAATCTACATGGAAGCTTGATAGGATCTAGATCTTTACCATGTAGAGTGTGCTAGTATGCAGATTAGTGTTGCAAAATACCATAGTACAAGTGTGCAGTTGTGATCCTAGTGTGAGTGTATGAGCTGAGCTTTAGTTCTATTAGTTACTATTAGTTATATTATATAAATAAGCAGTGGAAGGGAGAGAGAGAGGGAGAGAGAGAGAGGAGATATTTGGTTAAAAGTGTTGTTAGCTGTGGTGAACAATAGTGCGCATGTATGAGCTTTAGCTCATGGACCTTCCTCTTGAAGATATTAGGGTTTTTGTAATCAATTTCTATCATAAAAAATCAATAAAATACTTCAGTTTCTCCATTGATCTCTCATGGTTGATAACAATAGGAAGGTTCATGAGCTAAAACTTATACATGACCACTACTGCTCACCACAACTAACAACACTCTCTTAACCAAATATCTCCTCTCTTTCTCTCCCTTCCACTGCTTATGTATATAATGTAACTAATAGAATAACTAATAGTAACTAATAAAACTAAAGCCCAGCCCATAAACTCACACTAGGCCCACAACTGCACACCCGCACTATGGTATTATGCAATACTAATTTGCATAGTAGCACACACTACACAATAAATATCTAGATTCTATCAAAGCCATGTTACAAGAAGACAGAAACTCAAGCCATACATCAGCTCAGACTCCAAAAGGAGCAAAATATTCCCCGAGCAACTGCATGTTAAGCTTGCTGTCATGGTCCTACGAAGCTTAAACATGGTTTGGGGGGTTTTAAGATGGATCTATCAACATCCTTTTGACTTCTTTATTTCCTTCTTCAATTAGATAAAACAATGCACCAGCCGAAAGGGTAAAATCATTATGAAAGAAAAGGACAAAATAGAGAAAATTTTCTACCATATTATACCCCTAAGGTAAAAAGTTTCTCCAATTGTATGCTTCCATGCAAAACCAATTTCATTGGGTGATTAAGAACCATGTCCTTTAAAATCTGTGAGAGCAATTACTACCAGTGAGGCATCATATATTTCAAAAGAATGCTGAAGCTTTTGTTAAAACTGTCAAGATAATGTCGTACTGCAACATTCAGAGGTAAAACCATGATTCATGCATTCTATAAAAAAGAATGTCACAAACTTGGCCGAATGACTAAAAAAGATAAAAGAAAACTATTTCCAATACATGAAAGTAACAATATGCATAATTAGGTGATCATTCTAAAATGTCTGTAACTCAAGATTACTGCAGATTTAACTCAACAAAGGAAGGAAAGAAGAAGAAAAAGAAGAAAACAAGACAAAATGAAAAAGAAAATTTGGTTGCACACCTGATCAATCAAATCTGGATTTGAAAGAGCCCAACCTTTCTTACGGTAGGCTTCACGTACTTCTTCACAAGAGTTACAACAATGATCATCGGCCTGCATCAATAATGGGAAATTACCCAAAACGTCATAAGAAAGTAAGATATGCAAGAATGAAGAAATTAAGGATGCAGCACATGTGCTGAAAAGCAGGTCCCACCAATAACAACCTACAAATTATGAATATCATTATTGAGTAAGCCAAACTAATTCTTCTTTTGGCAAGTAGTTCTGCATTATATTAACACAGAACTACCTAATGCTTGGACTATTAGCAACTGCAGCTGCACCAGCATATAAATAAAACCCACCGTTTAGGACCATGTGTAATGAAAACCCACCATTCAGGACAGCATGCAATGAAAACCCGCCATTTAGCAATCAACATCCTTTGGAAGTGTAGTCAATATAAATTAATTATATTTTACATATTATTAGCTATGTTGTCTTAATAGTTTGTTTGTATTTATTAGTAAGGGTTGGTGTAGGTTGGTAAAAATTAGTGTGTGGGTCGTTAGAGTTGATAGAGTAATAAATGTTGCTACCAACTATTTAAGTTTGCCTACAAATAGGCCATCTTATGTACAAATGATGTCATGACTTTAAAATAAAATTTCACATCATGTTTCTTCATGGTATCAGAATCGACAAAATTGTTTAGAATATAAATGGGAAGAATTCAAAATACTCTCGCTTAAATATAAAGTCAAAGTGAGTTGTTGAGATAGCTGAAGTGGAAGGTAATATGAGTTCGAGATCTTCTATCAGCTTGACCAATGATCAGACTTCTCTATTGCAACAAATTTTAAGCCAAACAGAACCCCATTCTGGGAACACTCACTCTAGTGAATTAGCCTCCACTGTTGCAATTACCCATAAAGGTACTTACTTGACTCCTTCTCATGAAAAAGAAAGAGATACTTGGATACTCGATACTTAAACCTCAAACCATATGTGTAATTGTACACATTATTTTAAGAAGCTAAATACTTGTGGTAATCTTAGTAAGATATTGGCTGCTAATGGAGAGAGTATAGTACCAAGAGGAAAGGGTAACTGTGGTTATTAATGGTTTGGTGCTCAATAATACTTTGTTTGTTCCTGAATTTCGATATAATCTAATCTCAGCAAGTAGTTTGATGGGAGATACGAATTGTAAACTGATTTTTACTTATGGTGTTGTCATACAGGACCTTTTTCAAGAAGGACGATTGACAATGCTAAGGAAGTCAATGGCATCTATTTCCTGTTTGGAATAAAGTCCAGATTAAATTCTAATTGTCGATCTTTAGTTTCAATCAAATCTAAGTGTAATGTTATGGCATGAGCATCTACAACATCCAAGCTTTGCCTACATGAAGAGTTATATCCAAACTTGCTCATGAATAAAGATGTTCATGATTCTAAGTGTGAGCGTTGCATTTTGGCCAAGTTCCCAAAAATTCTTATCATATTCATTCTTCTACTCCAAAGTCATTTCAAATGGTGCAAAGTGACATTTGGGGTCCATTTCATATACTAACATATTTTGGCCATAAGTGGTTTATTACATTTATTGATGAACATACCAGGATATGTTGGGTTTATCTTCTTAAAGAAAAATCTGATGTCAGCTACGTCTTCAAGCAATTCCATAAATTTGTCCTTAGTGTGTTCCAAACTAATGTTTATATTTTCGAAACAAACAATGGAAAAGAATATTTCTCCAATGAACCAAAAACTTATCTTGCTAACAATGAAATAGTCCATCAAAGTTCTTGTGTCTATACTCCATAACAAAATGGAGTAATAGAAAGTAAAAATAGGCATAATCTTGAAGCAGCACATGCTATGATGCTTGGTAAAAATGCTCCAAATCATTTTTGGGGTGATGCAGTTCTAACTACAACATTCTTGATTAACTATGTTCCTTCGAATGTTCTCCACTTTAAAACACCCTTGAGTGTCTTGTTATAATCCTATCCTAAGACTCGAATTTTCAACACACTATGATAGGGCCATGGATTTGGACATGGAAACAGGTAATTTCATTGATGAAAAATTAAATCTTATACGCTGTTCAGCTATGAACAATACAGCCCTTACTCTGCTAGGGTTTGAATTTTCTTACAACTAATGTCCCCCTCTAACTAACTATTTATAGGGCTGCAGCAATTATTACAAGCTCAAGTCATCTAGGAAGGTCAAGAAACATCCAGTCCCATTAACACTAACGATACCTGCAGAACAAACACATGTTAGCACTAGTAATAGAAAATACTTCAAGAATAGCTAAGTATCATTGTCCAGCCTGGACCACCTCTTGTAGACTTGAGGAAAAAGCTTGTGAACTCTCGGGCACATATCAATTTCCCCCTCCCCTGAAGAGACCTTGTCCCCAAGGTCAAAGGTCGGAAACTCCAAAAGAAAAGCATCAGTATCCATCTAAGAGGCTTCCGAAATAGGTAAGCCCTCCCACTGAACCAGAGGTTGCAGAGTCTCCCATCCATCTTAAAGAAGCAAACAACAACCAAGCACACAAGAAGGATAAGAAGAATCTGAGAAGCAATCTCTAGAAAAATCAGAAGGCAAAGCAGTAGAAGGCACAAATGATTCACAAGAAGGCTCAAAATGTGAGACATGAAAGACTGGATGAACTCTCGACTCTAGAGGCAACTTCAAACGATAAGCAACATCATCCACACGTTCAAGAATCTAATATGATCCAAAATAACGCAGAGTTAACTTATGACAACCACCCCTCTAAGTCATCCTCTGCAAAGCAGGCCACAGACGCAACAAAACCTACTAGCCAACCTATGATGTTTATTAGCCTGCAAGGATGACTGAAGCTGAGCTTGCTCAAGATTGGAACACAGCTGCTGCAATACTTGATTGCATGGCAGCAAAGTAGGAGTAGCCAGTCCCATTGCATCAGTAGGTAAGAAAACCAACAAAGGAGGCTCCGTCCATACACCAATTCAAATGGAGTAGCATCAGCTAAAAAATGAAATGAAGTACTATAGGAGAACTCAGCCCAATGTATCCAATATGCCCACTATTTAGGTTGCTGAAAGGTGAAACATCAAAGATAACATTCCAAACACTGATTTAAAACCTCTGTTTGGCCATCCGTTTCTGGATAACAAGCCGTACTAAAATGCAAACAGGTTCCTTATAATGAGGTAATGAGCACCAAAAGTCACTCAGAAACAGTAGGTCATGATAACTAACAATGGTACAGGGAATACCCTAAAGACATACCACTTCATAAAATGATCAGCCACTACCTGAGCTGCATAAGGATGTCGAAGAAGGAAATGGGCATATTTTGAAAGGCAATCAACAACCAAAATAAAAAACTCATGACCGTGGAAACCCCGTAATAAAATCCATAGAAATATCTTCCCACACATTAGAAGGAATAGGAAGAGGAGACAACAACCTTGCTAGAGCCATATGTTGTGCTTTACTATGCTGGCAAATAGCGCAAGAAGCAACAAAATCCAGCACATCCTTTTTCATGCCTACCCAAATCAGATTAGAAGCCAACCTTCAATAAGTTTTCAACACACCCGCATGGCCCCCTACAGGAGTGGAATGAATCTCATGAAGAAACAAATAAACCCATCTAGATTTAGCAGGCACAACTAGCCGATTCTTATAATACAGCACATTATTTACGAAATGAAACCCAGCACTAACCTCCTATCTATCTTTCAAAATCTTATATTTGTGTCCTAAAATAGCATTAGACTTAACAGCTATAGGGATGTCTTCCAGATTGGTCCATAGTGGTCCACTAATACTGTGACACTCCAACTGAAGTGTATCCTCAAAAGCTGCGACAAAGAGCATCAGCAGCTATATTAGTAGCACCACTCTTATAAACAATATCAAAATCATATCCAAAAGTTTAGATAACAAATGTTGTTGATTGAAAGTAGCAATACGCCGATTAAGCAAATAGCATAAGCTCTTGTGATCAATTTTAACTAAGAATGTCCGACCCAAAAGATAAGGGCGCCAATGATTGGTTGCCATCACCAAAGCCATTAACTCCTTTTTGTAGGCTAACTTAGAAAGAGTTTTGTTGACCAATGCTTTACTGAAAAAGGCTACAGGATGGCCATCTTGCATTAAAACAGCCCCAATACCACAAACCGACGCATCACATTCAATGATAAACATCTTACTAAATTTTGGTGAAGCAAGAACAGGTGATTTGAGTTAATGCTTGCTGCAGTAATCAAAAAGACAGCAAAGCTTCCTCACTCCAACAAAATTGATCTTTTTTCAAAAGATTTGTCAAGGAAAAAGCCAGCTATCCATAGTTTCTAATAAACTTCGGAGGTATCCCGAAAGGCCCAAGAATCCCCAATAGCAGTAGGGATAGGCCACTCAAGTACAGCAGCCACTTTACTTGGATCCATATGAATACCCTCCAAAGAAATCACATGACCTAAATATTCAATAGAGGAAGTAGCAAAAGTGCATTTCTTTCGATTAGCTACAAAGTGATTAGCTTTCAACAAATTTAACACCACTTTTAAATGGGACAAATGTGTATCCAAATTTGCATTATAAATGAGAATATCATAAAAAAAAACTAAAACAAATTGGTGAAAATAAAGATGAAACAAGTCATTCATTGTAGCTTGGAATATTGCCGGAGCATTCGTAAGACCAAATGGCATTACAAGGAATTCGTAACGGCCATGATATGTACGAAATACGGTCTTGTTAACATCGTTCAAATGAGCCCTGATTTGAGATCAATTTTAGAGAAAACACAAGCACCATGTAACTCATCCAATAATTCCTCAATAACCAGAATTAAAATACGATCTGGAACCATAGCTGCATTTAAGGCCCAATAGTCAACACGAAACCACCATGACCCATCCTTTTTTCTAACCAAGATGACCAAACTAGAAAATGGACTAGAACTTAGTCTAATAATCCCTACTTGCAACATATCAACCATGATCTTTTTTATTTCATCCTTTCGAATATGGGCATAATGATAGGGGTTAACATATATCGGACCACACCCTTCCTTAAGGATAATCCTATAATCCATAGGCCAAACGGGGGGCAAACCAGCAATTCCAAAAAGAAAAAAAAAAAAAAAAATCAGAAAAATCATGTAAAAGTGAAGCCAAACACATCCATATAAGACCGATGACTAACAGTAGAACAAGACAACTGACATAACCAAAGAGCTCCAACAAAATCAACATCATATGGTTGGAGCAACTCCTTAGAAGAAAGAGCAGATTTCAAAAGTGAAGGATCACCTTGTAAAATCTTTTCCCCTTCTTTAGAAGGAATCTTCATGACTAAAGTAGACCAATTAATTTTAATTTCACCAAGCGTTTCTAACCAAGCCACGCCCAAAATGATATCAATATTGCCTAACTCCAAGACAAAACAATCTACCATCACAACCATATCTGGAATGATTAACACCAAAGGGTGACAAATACCAGAAGAAACAGAGTGTCCATCACCTAAATGAACATGAAAAGATGCAGTAGGCAAAACACATAATCGCGATTGATCAACCAACTTCTTGGAAATAAAATTATGAGATGCACTGCTATCCACCAAAATAATCACCAGAGAAGACAAACACATACCTCGAAATTTTAAAGTACCAGGCCCCGTAAAACCACATATTGCTAATAAAGATTATTCCATGAAAGAATCCGTAGGTTGATTGAAGGTATCAACAGCATCATCAAACTCAATTAAATCTGGTTCGTCCACAAGAATAGTAACCCATAAGGATTTATTAGCACACTTGTGTGAAGGAGAATACAGCTGATCACATCTAAAGCATAAACCTTTGTGTTTTTTTTTTTTTTTTTTGTGCCCCATAAATTCTGCATACAAAAACTGCCTATGACCTCTATTAGTCCAGTTATCAGTGGCACAACTTACTGGATGTTTAGAAGTAGTAGATTTCATATTCACAGAAGATTCAGATGAAGAACAATCCGAAGAATGAACCTAAACAGCAGCAGGACGATTCATAGTGTAAAAAGATGGTCTTGAAGAAACCACATCCTACCTACCCGTAGAGTAAAGATCCATTGGACAATTCCACTAAGTAAAACAAAGACCACTAACGCATTCTCTTTCCATGTCAAAAGCAAACTCAATAGCTCGCGCAATAGAATGAGGCTTTAAAGTCTGAATCCACAGCCTCAATTCTCCTCATAAACCACCAAGAAAATAGCCTAAAGCATGTTCTTCAGACATAGAAGGAACTTGAGTTGATAAAGCATCAAATTCATCCTCATATGCATCTACTGATAATGTCTGTTTTGACAAAGTCAATGGAACAAACAAGTTGCATGCATCACAAGTGGCATACCTACCATAATTTCACAAACCAGCATCTCCCAAGTAAGATGAGGAAATTGGCATCGAAAAGTATTCATCTACACTACTGTATGTCCTTGCATATGAACAAAAGTAACAGCAACATTTTTTATCAGGCTGAATTGAATTAAGCTCAAAATACTATTCAGCCTAAGCTCAAAATACTATTCAGCCTAAGCAATCCATCCTAGGAATCAATTCTGTCGAAAAATGACAAAGAAACCCCACCACACTCCACTTTCGACAACTCATCAACTTCCATAGCATCAGAAGGTACCGAGTCATGCAACTGACTCGAAGAAGAAGAGGACTTATATTTATCACACACAGGAGGATCACCTTTCAGCTCACACATAAAAGACTTAAACATATCTTTCATTTCCAACATATTAGATTCTGCCAATGCCACTCAACTCTCCAACTGATCAGAGGTATTCTGAACATTAGCAACCGGATCCTTCATCGATTGCTCCAATGCCTCTAATCGTGACTCTATTCACGTCATGCTTTGACACTCAACAACTCACAAACGGTGCCAATAGATAGGACCATGGATTTGGACACAAAAACAGGTAATTTTATTGATGAAAAATCAAATCTTACAAGTCGTTCAGCTGTGAACGATACAGCCATTGCTCTACTAGGGTTTGAATTTTCTTACAAGTAATGTACCCCTCTAACTAACTTCTAACTAACTATTTATATGGCTGCAGCAATTATTACAAGCTTAAGTCTTCTAGAAAGGTCCAGAAACATCCAGACCTATTAACACTAACAGTACCTGCAGAACAAACACATGTTAGCACTAGTAATAGAAAATACTTCAAGAATAACTAAGTATCCTTGTCCAGCCTAGACCGCCTCTTGTAGACTTGAGGAAAAGGCTTGTGAACTCTCAGGCAAGTATCACACTATCACCAAAAGTCTTTGGATGTACCGAGTTCATTTTAAATAACTCTCCATGACGATGCAAACTAGGGCCTAAAGCACTCAAGTGCATCTTGGTGGAATACCTACTGTCCAAAAGGATTATAGATGTTATCATCCACCTAACAAGCATCTCTTTACCACATTGGATACTGTGTTTCTTGAAGAACAACCATATTATGGCACTTCTCTTCAGGGGGAGATGAATTCTGAGGAAGAGAAGTGGTGCCTTCCATTGTTTAGAGGAGAATATTTGGATCCATTGTCATATGGTTCTTGGTCTAACAATTCTGGTCTTTCTGGCTGTGTGCCTCTTTCTGGTTATGTGCCTGGTACTTCATCTGATGAGGCCAGTTCTCAACATAGTACTTCATCTGGTTCTCAGCCTGGAACTTCATCTGATACTTCTTCTAGCTCTCAGCCCAGTACTTCATTTGATGAGGCTGGTTCTCAACCTTATTCAAGTCAAAGTCAGTAGCTCATATATTCACCTTGTTCTTAGTCAGCTGGTCTTAGGGGCAATTCAGCAAATTCAAACATTGAACAAAGTCAAGGAAACACAAATCTTGATCTCTCACATCCTCATGTTGAGTCAAATCACTCATCAGGTCCAGATATTATTGAGTCTAAACCCACCGAAGGTCAGAAAATCCACTCTCATGCTCAACCACTTCATGTCTATACACGAAGGAATAGACCTCCTTATCATGGCCAGTCACCTGATCTGGAGATATCAGTCTAGTTTAAAGGAAAGGGAATTGAGATGGATTGGAACTAACAATAGTAGTACCTCAGAAGGTAATATGGAGCTACAGACAACATTGGCTGTTTCCAGAACTCCAAAACTGAGGTCAATGAAATATACAAGGAGAAGCACCCACAAAAGTTTAGGGAAAAAAATATTTGCCTAGTACTATACCATGTAGAGTTGTTTTGTCCAGTATCTTATCATTTCTTTTTTAGGGAGAACAAAGAACTAGTAAAAAGTTTTTCTATAGCCATCACACACTATACATAACCATAAATGCCCAAGTAATATGACACACGCAGAAATTTCATCTTATGCCATTTCCTATGTACTGTGGAACAGGAAATCCAGTTCAAAGCCCTGGTCACTAGACCTTAAAAGGTATCCAGCATCTTTTAGCAGCAAACATTCTAGATTGTGTTCTCTGCTTTTTCTGCTGTATCAATCTCCCGGAATCATGTGAAATCACCATGAAAATATCTGGCAATTCTTTGTATTGGACCTTCATTTCTCAAGATTTTCACTGCAAAATCCTCATCCAAATTTTACCTCCCTACTCCAGCCCCATCCTCATAATAAATCCAAGCAAAAGGTATGACATCAACATAGTTCTAATGACTATTTCACTAGAGAGAGAGAGAGAGAGAGAGAGAATGCAGAGAGAAGAACTCACCGACTCTGAACCATAACAGGATCCACAGTAAGTTTCATTGTGCTCAAGCCTACCACCATGTCTTTGCAGAGGCCTTTCAATCTGTTGCAAAGTATTGAACTAAAGTGTTAAACTATAGTGTTTTAGGCAAATAACCACGACAAGATAATCAAGATAATCATATAGACATTATAAATTGGGGTTTTAGGAATAAACCACATTGGTGATTAAACTCTCAAGATGGATTTGCACAACAATTTATGCACATTATGGGCCATTCGCAACTCAAGTAACATTTATTGTCCTTCCAAATTGTGGATAAAGAATAACAGATTTATAGGTACAATTACTCGATCATTCAAGCCACCTTAATTTCCTTTACTGAGTCCTCAGAAAACCTACGGAGGCAGCCAGATGTCTTAGTTGAAAAGAGGGCACATTAGAAACCTACTAGGAATAAGCAATAGCATTGAGGCAAGACATGCAAATAGTTTTAGCATGTAATTCAGGACATTTTTTTAAGAACTTTGAATTCATCCAGACAAGAAATAATCAGTCCTTATACAATATTCTTCAAGAAAATATCAATGACTAACCTTAGGAGAACCAATTCCATCTGGCCTTGATTCTATTACATTGCCATGAGAATCCAATCTTCTCTTGATTATGTCATGCCTCTGCAAAACAATTAATAAATTGTTACAATGGCATCAAAAAGCTAGGCAGTAAACCACACATTTAGAGCTTGAGTCACACAAAAACTAAAATAGGTGGCAAAAGTTCCATCATCAAGACAAAGATAGTTACTGATATATTTAAAAAAAAAAAAAAGCTCAATAATGAATCTCTTCCAAAATTGTAATACATACAATATCAAGGTGCTGCTCCCCACTGATATCCATGGCATCAAGGCTCAAGAGAGAGCAAGGTAGGGCAGGGAATGTCACATCAAACTGAAATGATGTTATTAAACTGGTTAGTAAAAGAAGCATACAGTGCACAAATTTGACCAACATTCTATTTATCAATACTTAATCAATGTTAATCATAATTATGATAAGAAACCAAGGGAAGGATAAGTATTGTTACAAATGCAGAAATTTTTACAGCCACAATGCGGTGATAGAAGACTGAAAAAGACAACTTGTTGATTTAACATACTTCAACAAATACTTTTCATTTATAACCACCCTAAAGACTGTCTAAAATCTCCTTAGCAAATGCAAAACCAACCGTAAAAGATCATAAGCCTGAATTTTGAAGTGTAATTTGACCCTGAAGCAAATGGCATAAACTTTGAACAATCATAAAATGTCTTTGAAAAGAAGAGAATAATTGGAGTCTCAAATAGAAGGGATAAATTTACATTGATACGCAGAGTTTCTCCTCTTGAAGTATCCACTACAAGCTTAGTTTCAGTAACCGCATGCAAATATAATCCTGCAAGCAACACAAAGCAATCATTCATGGAAGGAAACTCATAAATTGCAAATGTTATTCGCTAATAGGAACCCAATTCCACATCAAATTTGTAGCCTAGCTTGAACAGAGGAAGGGATTCCCCTTTTCATGAAGGAAAAATCCTTTCAAGGCATTGAATTCAGCATTTCCTCGTTATCAAACCCAGAAATTTCATTATCGATTATATAATGCACAAAAATTACAACATTGTAACCCTAAATCAATGACCATTATTTGTTCGGTAAATAAATATTTCATTGATAAAGGAAGTTGTCAAGAAACAAGTAAGGTTTATACAACTACTCTATACTATCAAAAGAAAGAGTACAAAAATACCACAGAAAAAAAGAGTAAACTAGTCTAGAAGCCTCAACAAAGCATAGAGTAGGCTTCATTGGCTAACCAGCACAGCTGGGGGAGCAGGTTTCTAAGGCACAGCTGGTTACCATTTCTCCATATGGCAAATGCAATAGACTGTCGCTACAAGAGAAGATCTCCAAGGCTTAATTTGTGCAATCTTGGAAGCTTGACAATACAAAACTTCACACACATATGCCTAATTGGAACAGGAAAGGGCATTCAAACAAAAGGTGAGCATGGACTTCAAGGCCTTCAGTGCATAAATAGCAAGTGGTTGTATGCGCAATATCCATGTGTACAATCTATCTGAACTCTAAAGTTTCTTAAGCCATGCTAACCAAGGACAAAAGCATGCCTAAGGATTAGGGGTAGGCAAAAGAATAGACAAAACTGAACCAAATCAAACAAAAAATATATTTTTTTTTTTGCAATATAGCCTAAAAAATTCTCAAACCAAACTTAACCACTAATTTATGGTTGGTTTAAAAGAATAAACCAAACTAAGCTGTAAAACTAAACCAAATCATTTTTTATAATAACATAGTAATATTTTCCTCAAAACTAAAGAATTTTATAAATTATATGTGTATATATTAAGCTTTTATTACCATAATTCATAAATTATATACATAGGTTAACTTAAACTTTATAATCTATGCTATTTTTATAAATAAAATTACTATTATTAGACAGTTAAAACTTTTTAGTCAGATAAACATTGATTTTATCAACCTATAATATAATATCAATACTTATAATCATGAAATAAATTTAATCTTTTTTATATGAGATTATATGTTATGTGAATACACTTTCCTAGACTACAAAATATGGTTTAGTCCATAAATCAATCCGAACCAAACCAAAATTTTAAGATTTGGGAAAATTCAAATGCAAATCATATGGTCTGGTCCAAAAATATAAAAAACCAAACTATATTTTAACAATTTGATTCTATTTGGAGTGAAATAGAACTAAACTAAACCAAACCACACCCACCTTAATAGGGATAGTGCCTTAATTCCACACCACCTTATTCCCAAGGTACATGAAGGGAAGATGGAGCAAGAAAAGTGTATTCACTTTTGATGGAGTACTCTCCAAATTGTGAATACACCCTTTTAAGCAAATCAAATTGTAGAGGATCAAGCCTCAATGTACTAAGAATATGAGAGTTCACCTAAGATTTACCATCAAGTAATCTCCATTCATTGTTGTTCATCAAGGAGCATAGCCTCAAAGCAATCGGTAAGCAAGAGTTGACTATTTCAAGAGCACTTCAAAGCAAGTCTAAGGGCCCTATTGGTGGCCAAAAGTCCAACTAAAGGGAGATTGAAAGCCATCATTGACCTCCTATTGAAAGTGTTGAAGAACTAAGGGTTGTAACTTAAGGATCCAGTTCCAAGAACAAATTGTTAGTTCTTTAATCATCTAAATGCTACAACTTATAAGGTAGGTGGAGTGAATCCAATCAATCGAAAGTCTTCTACCATTCTCCTTTGCATTAGTGCCAAATGTATTTAACCTAGGCTACCTTTTTCCACAAAGCAAACCTTAAAATGCCTAAGCTTCTAATTTTACGAGAGTTGCACGCGACATCCCACTTAATTTTGGCTTTAATGGAGATGTTAGGCCTTTCACTCCATAAGAAGTTCCTCTTCCTCTTCTATTTGCATGACATCAAATTTCAGAAGCAAAAAGATGGAGCTCAAACACACTTGCATTGAGAAAAGAACCAATCTAATTAACTATAGGCGACCTGCAAAAGATAGAGACTTAGAGGTCTAAGAAGAGATATGCACTAGAAATTTCTCTTAGAGGACATCATTCTTCACTTCGGTGGATTTAAGTGGAGCTCCCAAGTAGAGAACAAGTAGTATTCCTCCTACACCCAAGCACAAATGCAGCTTATTCCTCTCCTCCAAGAGGAGACAAAGCATTCTTTATACAAGCTGCCAAGTCCTATGAAATCACCTTATATAGAACATTACAATAAGCAATAGCTTGAAATTCATTTTATTTAGAAAGATTTGACACTTCAAGGATGAGAGTTTATCATGTTGTTCACTTCCCTTAGCAAAAACTTTGATAGAAAATATTTTTGCACAATAGCAATTAAATTTTAACTAATTTGATCCTATGAGGCTTTGAAAAATTTAGCAGCAAAGCCATTAGGGCCCAAAACTTTATCATTAGCTAGGGGGTAAAAAAAAGCAAATCTAACCTCATCTTCATAGAAGGGTGCATTGAGTTTTTCAACCTAATCATCATTTAGCTTCTACATCACAAAATTTTCTATATTATCAAGGAGGGCAAGGTACCATGTTCATGATATAGGTTTAGAAATAAGGCCACTACTTCATGATGGACTTGCAATCACCCTTTAGTTCACTTCCATCTCCCCTAAGAAGGCAATAAATAACACTTCTATGTCATGGTTGATCACGGACTTATGGAATAAAGCCATGTTCCTTTCCCCTAATTTTACCCATATAACCCTCAACTTTTGTTTGAAGAAGCACTCTTCAGCCCCTCAAAGTAGGTAATAGTCCTTCTAGGCCTTATATTCTTCCTCTGTAAGAGAGTTATTACCATTCACCACAATAGGAGGAGATTGCATAGCAGGCAAATTTGCCTTTGCAAGCTTCACTTGAGAGGAGATGTTTGAAAATCCAAAACTATTCACATTCCTCATATCTACCTTAAAAAGCTTCCACTTCGAGCTTACTTAGTGCATTTTTTAACCATAGGCCTCTTTGCTCCAAACTCAAGATTATCCCCTTAAACTTAGCATGCTCAATCTAAAAATTAAAGAGTTTAGAAGAGAAATGATTGCAAGCAAGGCCAAAGTCAATGCAAGCTATGGCTGAAGAGTGGTCTAACAACAAAGGAGAAAACAAAGAAGCTTGGGTCCTTATGGTATCTTGTCAACCATGGATGATTAACAAAAACACGATCAAGCTTACAAAGGACAACATTCCCCATTTGTTTGTTAGAGCAAGAGAAAGTAGCCAATAAACCCTATGTTCACCAATTCACACGCATATAACTCCACCATGGCTTATGTCATTCTATTTCTTCTTCCTTGATGTTCTAAGGGGCTCTTTGTCATATTAAAGTCTCCAAAACCTAACTAGTAGCTATTCATAAGTGTAGGCGCAAAAGCCAGAATTCTTTCCCACAAAGATCTTTTAAACATCATTAGTCGCACTATACACAAATGTAGTAGCAAAAGATATGTTGGCACCTAGATTTGTGACAGTATAGTGAACAAATTGTTCATGTTCTATCTCTATTTGCACATTACAAACCCTTAGAACCCAACATTCTTGCTCAAGCCGATCTATTAATAGCAAACAACCACTTCAATCTAATTAGTTGTTTGACTAAAACTTCAAGTAAAGAGTTTACTTTTTTTCAATAAACCAATTAACGAAATTCTATTCTCAACACAGAAAAAAAGTTCGTAGACCACTAATCTACCCACTTTTAACAACACCCTTCATTAAAAATGTAACACATAGAACAAGTGGAATCATGCGATCTCCTATATGGTCTCACTTATTCTGTGTGTCGCACCCTCAATGAAAGGTGTTGCTAAGATACATAAAACAGTTCTCTTTACCCCACTCTTCCTTACATCACTAGCATTCATGAGATCCTAATCCCTCTTACATTTGTAGAAGTTATTCATCTTCAAACAACAAAGTCAAAAAAAACTATAGAAGGTACTTAAATATATATACATCTCCATTTGTAGGTTCATCTTATGCTTTCCTAAGTTAGAAATCCTACTACTTCTAAAGCTGTTACTAAAGTGCCTTTATCATGTCTTGTTGATCAATAGGGCTTCCAAGGGTGTCCTCCACTTCATCCAGCTTGTTATCCCCTCCTTCTTCTAGTTCATTATCAGGCCCACCAAAATCCAGATTCTCATTCTCCTAACATCTTAGCATTTTAGAGAAATGCATATGTGGCAGATTCACATCTTCATCCTAACCAAACACTTCAAGCTCATTTGCCTCTAGTCTTCCAACAGTTTTTTCCTCCAAAACACCCAATGGCTCCTACTTAAGGTGAGGTGGGACATCTTCAGCCAATATGTTTGGGTTTCCCTTTGATGGGAAAGGACTTCCTCACTTACATCAAATTGAGGTGGTAGTGTACAAGTACGAAGGGAAAACATTTGCTGAAGGCAACATCACCTTGTTGTTGTTTGCCTTTCCCTTTCCATTCACCCTCACCATTCATCCTTTCTAGCACTAGATTTTCTAGTAATAGCTTGAGCTTCCTTTTTTTAGGTGTTTGACAAGAATGGTTGAACTCTTTAAAAATGGAACAACGCTTTAGGAGCCATGGACAGTCTACAAGAACTTTAACATAAGAGCCATCAGCTCTTTCAACCTCTACTTGACTAACTAAGTCCTCCATTGCATCAATTTTAACTAAAATCAGGCTCAATTAGCACCCACATGAAGAGCCATCAGAGTCTCTACCTTAATAGGAACCCCTACCCCACTTGGTATGTGGGTCAGCCTTTAGGGTTTAAGAACTCGCATGGAATGTGAGAACAAATTGTTCACATTGGAATATTTTTTGGTTTGAGGTCTATCAAGGGACATCCCTTTAAACCATTTTTGCAAGATTAGAAGTCTTTGGGAAAGTATCATGGCTCCTCTGAGATTGGAATTAAGTCCTTGTTTCTTGCAAATTGGAATTAAAAGAAGCCTTCATTGTTTGAAAGGAAATCAAAAATACCAAACTCTTTCCATATACAAATTGTCATAGACTGTACCAATAACAAGGAAAAGGAACTTTTTGTCCAAGGAAATACCCAACTAGGTAGATTCCCAAAATTTGGCTCCATCATCTTCTACTGATTGAAGGATCTTCACCCTTGAGGTCAAGCCAAGTGGAAGTGGGGGATTGAAACAAAGCTTGAATTCAGGGGTTATTTAGTAATAAGTTGGAGTGCAAGTGTCAGCACAGGACTTAGTATTTTTCTTTTGCACAGGAGGAGCACCTATTGGAGAAAAAGGTTGAGGTGTCAGGGGTCTTACCACCTGGTTCTTATGGGGGTCTTCACCCTCTACTTTTTCTAGAATCTCGTTAAGCTCCTCCACAGTGGTAATTCCATAAAAGGAAGAGCTTCCCACAGGTTTTTTGATGTGGCAGTTGAGATATCCTTGGAGTGTAAGGAGTTGAACCATTGAAAAACAGATTTTGAGGAATCCCTATGAGTACAAGGCTCCTAATTTCCTTTTTCAGCTAAGTCAAAAGGCTGTTGATCAGAGAAGCAAAAGTAATTTATGCTTTTCCCTTGTCTTCGTTAGTCTTTGAAACCACATTAAGAGAAGCAACATCTCTCTCAAGGTATGCGAGCCACCCACCTCTCATCAGTAGAGAAGGAAACCACAAGCAACAGAAAACTACCTGGACAGGTGGTAAACAGGGAGAAAAGAGAGAAGGAGGAAGAAAAGTGTTTAGGTTATAACCTAAGAAAAGCAGTTTCTTAGAGGACAAAGCATTATCTCTATATAGAAGGGTTATAATGAATGACAATTATCTTTTGGCAATGTTCACGAAACTTTTCAAGATTTTGTAATTCGGTCCATTTTACATAAATAACATGCAACTTCTCGTTTCAAAAAGAAAGCAGTGTACACAAATGAATCAAGGAATGAGTAAGAATGTTGAACTAAACCAGTTCACCTATGCTGATGCATACAAAACTCAATTCCTAAACCCAATTTCAGCTGATTCATGAAAAGTCGCAACCAATTCCAAAACCAAATAACCGATTTTGAGCCGCCATTATAACAACAACGCTCAAACCTTGTTCCCGAATCGCAAATACAAGCTTATATTAGCTCAATAGCATGTACAATCGATCAAAGCTCAAAACTTTAACATAACATAAGTTCATGAGATCAAATTCAATATTACTAATGCTAAACTGAATCAATTCTAAACTATAAAATCTCAAAAACCGAGAGAGAGAGAGAGAGAGAGAGAGAGAGAAATTGCGAGTAATGCTGTTATATATACATACGTAGCTCGGAGAAGAAGAGGAGAAGCATAACAATAGAGGAGACTAGGGTAATAACGCCACCGGAAAGTGTACGGCTATAGAAATCCTCATTAATTTTAGGGTAAGCATCCAAATTCCGAAGCTTGTTGAATATCCCATCCATCATTCTGTCCTTCGATGCAGCGAAAAACTAAACCTGAACTTAATCCAAGGATCTATAAATAAACATTAAAGTATCGAGTTAGGGCACTGAAGTTAAACGTCTCGTCGACTATGAATTACAGTTGATCCGATCCTTAACGAGGCGTTTAATGGTGAGTAGAGAGAAAGAAAAAGACAGAGAGAGAGAAGAGAGAGATTAGTATGTAAATCTCGTATAATCTTTCCCTTTCTTTTTTGGTTGCTTTTTTTTCGTCACAGTGAAGACAGAGACGACGTCGGCTTCTCTGCTTCCGCGCCGTATTTACCGTCTACGGAACATAGTCGTTCTCCCTTTTACAATTACCCTATTATGTGAAAAGGGATAAAATATTGTAATTTAGATAATAAAAGAGAAACCCTAAAATATGCTGAGAAAAGGAATTAAATATTGTAAAAATTTCAAAAATATTGTAGTTGCAAAAAGAAAAAAAATCCTAAAAATATAGTAATTGAATTTTACTTTGAAAAATTTTTTTTCGTGTTATGCTCAAAAGCTCAATTTAGACAAAATGTAATAGAATTAAGTTTTAAAAACTCAATTTTATTAACTAAATAAAATCGGTGTTATGCGGATTTTTTCAACTATATAAAATTGACTTATCAATTGAAATTCATTTTTGAAAAGCCGATCTTATATAATTGATAAAATCAGCATCCCGAAAGCCAACTTCATCATCAAGCTATATGCAAATAACTCTCTTTTTTTTTTCTTTATTCAAACACTTCACACACCCTCTCTAACATAAACCCTCATTTCACATACTCTCTCTAACATAAACCCTATTCTGCACACTTTCTCCAATCCATATATCTGCAAGTACTTTTTCTTCAATTTAGAATTAAAATCGTGACCTCATCACTTCATAACACTGTAGGTAGTTGGATTTTGCGATTTTCTTAAAGAAATACATAAGTTTTAGCCTCTATCTCTTTAAAATAGTTGTGCAAGTAAAGGTATTTCTTTCTCCAAATTACTTTCTCTTATAATACATTGCGTTTTATTAGCGCTTAAATATCAAATTTCATAAGTATATGTATGGTTTCACATTTTATTAACATATATCGATATAGTACAGTAAAAGTCAATTCTAATTTTGCGATGTAGTACATATGTATAATTAGAACGTATACTACATTTCAAATATATTTATTTGAACGTATAATGTAGTATATATGTTTAATTAGAATGTAGTATATGAGTTAGTTTAATAACTTATAAATATTTATTTCCTATGTATAATTTTTTTCTCTTTATAAATTATAGACGAACATAAAGTATACTAAATTAGATATAAATGAATAGTACTCAACAATCGAACATTAGCTGCATCGTTGTTAGTAGTTGTGTTTATTGATATAAATAGCTTTTGAATTTGCTTTCAAAGCTAATTTATCATTTTAAAGATAAATCAACTTTTGCAAAGCCAATATTATTAAGTTAATAAAATTGACTTTCCAAAAACCAATTTCTTTACACTATGAGAATTCAGCTTTTAAAAAGCCAATTACATACATAATTGGCTTTTTAAAAGCTAAATTTAGTTCAAGATTAAAAATGGTTTTTGTAAAGCTAAATTCAAGAGTCATAGTTTTTGGATTATTTTTGAGACAACTATACTTTTAGGGTTTTAAAAAAAAATGCAATATTTTATCCCTTTTCCTAAAATATGCTATAAAAAAGAAACCTAAAATAATTGAAAATATAATTCAAGATACCTAATTTACAAAAGGACTTGAAATCACCATTTCAAATTACACTTGAGTAATTGACCCTATTGATGAAGGAAATTTGTCAAACCCCATTCTTTCTACTTCAAATCCAAATTCTATATTTTTCTTAGCTTAATTTCCTCATGTCCCATAAAAAAAAGCTAAGATATGCATACAAAAGGCTTTATGCAACCAGTTGCCCAAAAACAAAGCTATCCTCATGTAGTCTCATCAACTGTATCACCTCCTAACCCTCGATACTCTTACCATAGTCCTATAGGTTGAGGAAGACCTTAATGGATCGACTTAATACTAGTTATTGAACAACCTCCAAGAGCACTTGAGTGGCATTACAACCTAATCAAGAATCCTACCTATTAGATTAGGGTAATTGACTTACACCTCTATGAAGCCGACCTGTTTAATCTTAGTATGCTAACCTTTATGTAAGGATTCTAAGCAAATCAATTGATGGTGTACCAAACACGAACCAACCTCCTCCATTGGCTTGAACCTCATCTTACCAAATCCAGTTTTGTTCTTATTTGCCAAAGCATTTGCTAGCAATACAATGATACATATCTATTAATGATTAATAGCAACTTAATTCTATATTATTCATTTGCTTGTTCTTTACCATTTTACGCTTTTTAGATAGTATTTACATTGTGTAAATATACTTTAGAGTTGTAATACTTTTACTTTTTTCCGATTTTATCCTTTACCCTAGTAGACTTATTATAAATAGTTCTTTTTATAGGTAGTTGCAACATCAGATTATTAAATACAAATATCCTTTTCTTCATTTGTGAGTGTTACTATCAAATCTATCATTTTCTTATCAACCCTTTAGCAAAGATGTAGGAAGAATGGAAGAATATTATCCCGAGCTTCATATGAACTAGATAAGTAAATACAGCAAGTAGTAGGCACTTAGTTCAAGTTGTCCACCACATCGAGCTATTGGATGGTAGCTACGTCAAGCTTCGAAAACAACCTAAATTAAGCTTCACAAGGATGTCATGTTTGAGGTTTATGTTAATAACTCCAAATAAGAGAACCACATCATTTCAAAATGCCAAGCTTATAGTCAATGTCAACTATACAAGCAAAAGAGCTATAAGCTATAAGTCCATGACTTCAACAGAAAAATGTCGAATTAGAGTAAAGTTCAAGTTGAGCTATTTCCTAAGAAGAAGCAAATTCTAGCATCAAGCTTAGAAACTAATCGAGCTCCATTCAACAAAAGTTGGTGGATGCAATACTAAGCTTTATGGGTGCATGGATCTTAACTTGAGTTGCAATTAAGTTCGAATGCCTAAGGAATTCTATGGTTGTATTACTTCGGTAGAAGAACCTAGGCTTCAACAGTCAATCGTAATGCTAAGCATGCATAGTGATGGTAATTAAGCTATAGGACCCCTGACCCGCAACCAAGCCCGAGGATTAGAGGGGTTAGCATGACGAATCTTTATATTCCAACCAACCCCCGTCGAGGTTGAATACTTGCTCGTTGAGTCACCTTTAATGCTGTGCCGTATGACTGCCCTTTATTATGTGATATGCTAAGTTGACGATTACTCTCTATTATTGAGCCGACCAATCACTCGGCATCATCTTTGCCGAGAAGCCGAGAGAGAGAGTCCAAATTGATTAAGCCATACTTACTTGGACAAACCCATATGCTCGTACTTTTTGTCCGCATCTCCTAATGACCTCACCAATGCCACATCGTCACATGTACAGTATCATATGTAGAATCTGTAGTATCAATGATTATTTTTCTTATATATTCATTTTTGCCTCTTTGTAACATGTACATTGCCCCTTTAGGAAATATCTTTTTTGTCTTTTCCTTTTTGCGTAAGTTGCCCTAGTTTGCAGGTATAAATATCCTTGTACTTGTAATTGTAACTGTAACACATTATATTATCTTCAATATACTTTTTGAGTACTTTCTTTCCTGCGTAAACATTGTTGTTTACTCTTGGCATTACTCTTATCATTTCCCTTAAGTAAGGTTAGGTGGCAAGTAACCTCATTGGACCAATTCGTATGTCATATTGAGTTGTATCGTGAGTTCTTGAAAGTTCCATTGGTGCGTCATATCCTCTAAAGCTGTTTGTAGGTTTTGCTTATTGTTTTCATTCTTTACTTTCACCCTTTCGTACCTTTCCCCATTGATTCTTTTCAAGCTTTCTGCAACCTCAGACCCATCCAGCGATTGGCCTTATCTGTTCTTGGTTATAGTTCACATCATTTTGGTATCAAAGCGGAGGTTTTGTGTGAACTATAATTAACTATTCTTGGATTCTTGTTGTGCTCTATTTTGTCCATATGAAAATAAAGTCAATTATTGAGTTCATTTGACTACGGTGTTATTAGCTGTTCACTTTCTAAAGTGTTTACTTAAATTCTAAATTTGTGAAAAAAAAAAGAAAGAAAAATGACATACTCAAATATAAATGTTGGTACCGATGATGATAGTGGAGTTGTCCACCATGGGCATCAGTCTTAGAGAACTCCCAAAAGCACTGGTGAAAGACTCTATAAGGTAGCTAATCTATAGGTAAATCTAACTCAAGTTGTTCATGCACTATCTTGTTGACCTACTGAGGTCGTATAAAATACCTCACAAGCTGCTCAACCTTTTAAGGGTCAGAACCCAGCACAACCATTTTAAGGTGGAGGAGTGGGCAGATGAATAAGGCGAAAGATAGACCTAAGAGAGCTTGATGAGGAAGAAGAAGAGTTTTTTTAAGATGAGCATTTTGAAGAGAAGTGTATACAAGTCCCCAGAGTATTCGACCATATGAAGCTTCAGATTCTGAGTTTTAATGGATTTGGGAATGTTGACGAATATTTGGATTGGGAAGAGAAGGTAAAGCGTATATTTGATTATTATCAAATGAGGATTACGAGAAAATGAGGACTATTGTTGTTGAATTTTCTAGATATGTCGCCATGTGGTAAAAGAATTTCCAAGCCATAAGAAGGAAAGATAGGTACCGAAAGATTAATACCTAGCCGGAAATGAAGAGGGTGTTCAGAAACAGATTCGTGTCGAAAACATATCTCCAAGATACTTTCATTCACCTTCAAGAGTTGAGACAAGTAGGCCCAATAATTGATGAGTATGTTTAGGAGTTCTAAATGCTTATGATACAATGCAAGGTGGAGGAAATATCGGCCCCAATAGCCTCAAGATTTGTTACTGGGTTAAGAAGAGACATCAGAGATGTTATGGAACTCCAACGATTCAACACAATGTTTGAAGCTATTAGGATTGCCCAATATGTAGAGAGGCATAAAAGAAGCCAAGCAATAACTCGAATACCGACTAACCGATCTGAACATATAAGTAGTCAGACTCTACTGAGTGCCAAGCCAAGCAAAAGGGTTGATGTTAGAGCCAAACAGAAAAGCCAACTGAAGATGTAATGCTGACCCAAACGTTTGAGAAAGGGTAAGGGTTTGGTAGGAAAACCAGTTAGATCAAATGCTTTAAGTGCTAAGGGTTCGGACATATGCCTGCTCAGTACCTGAATCGAAGGACGATAGTCATCAAAGGAGACATCCTAAAGTTAAACATAGAGAGTACGGATGAGGAACCCAAGGAGGAGGAGGTTCCTACTGAGAAAAAGTTGATTAAAGAAGACGAGTATGCTAATGACTTGGACTAACTACTCATGGTTGTTTAACGCACTATGAGCGTAGAACCCTCATGAAAGGAGGAGCAAAGAGAGAACTTATTTCGTATTACCTGCAAGGTAAATAAATAGACGTGCGCCCTCATCGTAGACAATGGGAGCTGCACCAATGTGGCGTCAACCGACCTAGTCTCAAAACTGAGGTTGTCGACTATTATATATTCGAAGCCGTACAAGTTGCACTGGTTGAGTGAGAAGGGAGTATTACACATCACTTGGCAAATACTACTACCGATCATTATTGGCAATTACTTCGACTAGATTCTCTACAACATATTGCCCATGTATGCTTCCCATATGTTGTTAGGAAGATCGTGGCCGTTTGATAGGAGAGTCATCTACGATGATTATAGGAATACCTACATGTTTGAGAAGGATGATTAAAAGATCACACTGAATCTGATGTCGTCGAGAGAAGTTCATAAGTTATAGACAAAACTTGCTCGCGGATTGAAGAAGGCTCTAATGATGAGTAGAGTTGAGCTCCGAAAGGTCATTAATACTGATGAATCGACCCTCCTTTTAGTCAGGCGACTATTAGAAATAAAGGGGTAGGATGAATTACCCTAGGAGGTAAAGGAATTATTAGATGACTATACCGACCTATTCCTAAAACAATTACCTGAAGAGTTGCCCCTGACCCGAGGCATAGAGCACTACATTGACTTGGTACCCGGTGCTACACTACCGAACAAGCCAACTTATTGCATGAATCCTGAGCAGGCTTCTAAGCTTCAATGTTAAGTCAATGAGTTACTAGAAAGAGGATATATGAAAGAGAGTCCTAGCCCTTGTGCTGTGCCTGTACTTCTAGTATCGAAGAAGGACAAAACCTGGCGGATGTGTGTTGACAACCGAGCCGTGAACAAAATCATGATTAAATACAGGTATTTGATCTCGAGACTAGAAGACATGTTGGATGAACAGAGTCGAGCCAAAATTTTCAACAAGATCAATCTCAAGTTTGGCTACCACCAAATCCGCATGAGGCTAAGAGATGAGTGGAAGACTGCGTTCAAAACTCAACATGGACTTTACGAGCAAATGATCATGCCCTTCGGCTTGTCGAATGCCCCAAGCATTTTCATGAGGCTTATGAACCATATGCTAAAACATCTTATTGGGAAGTATATCGTAGTGTACTTTGACGATATCTTGATCTACAGTGTTGACATGCCGAGTCACTGTGAACACATCAAAGCAATCTTAGATATTCTCCGTACCGAGAGATTATTCGACAACCTAAAGAAATATTATTTTTGCTAGAATGAAGTAGTATTCTTGGGCTATGTAGTCATTGGAAGGGGCTTGCAAGTTGATGATAAGAAGATCCGAGCAATTATTGAATGGTCGACCCCTGTTACTTGTGCCGATGTGAGAAGTTTGCATAGACTGGCTTCGTTCTACTAAAGGTTTATCAGGAACTTCAGTACCCTGGTTGCACCACTTATTGAATTAATAAAGAAAAACACCGACTTCCGATGGAGAGAAAGGGAGAAGAGGAGTTTCGCTAAGATAAAGAAGAAGTTGACCTTCGCCTCAGTGTTAGTGCTCCTCGACTTCGACAAAATTTTTAAGCTAAAATGCAATGCTTCGGCTATTAGAATAAGTGCTGTCCTGATGTAGGAAGGCCAACCAATTGCGTTCTATAGTGAAATGCTCGAAGGACCCTAGTTAAATTACTCCATATATGACAAAGAGCTCTTAGTGCTAATCCGAGCACTACAAGTGTGGTAGTACTATCTACTGTTGAGAGAATTTGTCATATACACTAATTACGAGTCACTATGGTACCTCCAAAGTCAGATGAAACTATCCAAGCGACAGGTGAGATGGGTTGAATTCCTTAAGGGATTGAATTTTATGATCAAATATAAGCAAGAAAAGAGCAACGTAGTTATAGATGTTCTTTCAAGGAGGCATGTACTCTTATCGAAATTGCAGACCAGACTATTTGGTTTTGCGAGTATCAAAGAATAGTACTCCAAGGACCTATACTTTGAACCACTAATTTTGCGATGCTTAGATAGCAAGACAATAGATGAGTATTATATGGAGGATGGCTATTTGTTCCGAGGAGGGAAATTGTGTGTGTTAACTTGTTTCCTACGGAAATTATTAATCAAAAAAGCCTAGATTCTCTGGATACTTTGGAGAACGAAGAACCTATGAACTATTAAATAGCCGATTCTTTTGGCTGAAAATGCGAAAGGATATGTATCGAGTGATCAAAGGCTGTGCAGTGTGTAAAAAAGCCTAGTGCCAAGCCAAACAAGGAAAAGCAATGCCCCTACATGTTTTAACGAGACCATAGATTGAGCTAAGTATGGACTTCGTTCTCTAACTGCCAAGAACTACCTGAAGAAAAGATTTTGTAGTGGTCGTCATAGATCGGTTCAGTAAGATGACACACTTCGTGCCCTCTACCAAAACTAATGACGCTTTGACTATTGCTTCTCTTTTTTTATAGGAGATTATGCGGATACACGATGTGCCGAGAAGTATAGTTTTTGACAGAGACTTGAAGTTCTTAAGCCATTTTTGGAGAACCTTGTGGCGTTGGCTGAGAACTAAATTACTTTTCAGTATCTCCTGTTACCCCAAAACTCACAGCCAAATGGAGGTGGTTAATTGTACCTTGGGTTCATTACTCCGAGCTGTAATAAGTAAGAACTTGGCTGATTGGGACATCTGCCTACCAGTGGTTGAGTTTGCTTATAACTAAACCATATATGATACCACCAAGCAGACCCCTTTCAAAGTGGTTTATGGATTCAATCCCGAGTTGCCCTTCGACCATGTCCTTATCCCCGCATCCGTGTAAGAGGACCCCAATGCCTTGGCTAGAATATAATCTCTTTAATACATCTATGATAAGGTCACGTGGCACATCAACCAGGTTACTAGAAGAATGTGTAAAATGACTAAGGGTCAGTTAGCTAGACAATTTTAGCTGGGAGACTTGGTATGGCTACACCTCAGTAAGGAGCGGTTCCCAAACAAAAGGAAGAACAAATTATCTGCAAGATGGAAGGACCTTTCAGAATCCTCTAGAAAATCAATGACAATGCCTATAAGTTGGAACTACTTAAGGACTATGGGGTTTTTGACATTTTCAACATTACCGACCTTAGTCCATATCACCCTGATGGAGGATTGAGCGAACACCATTCAGATTTGATCCCAAATCCAAAACAACCCGGAGGGAATAATAGGAATCAAGCTACAGGACCCCTGACCCACAACCAAGCCCGAGGATTAGAGGGGCTACCATGATGAATCCTTATGTTCTAACCAACCCCTGTCAAGGTTAAATACTTACTTGTTGAGTCACCTCTAATGCCATGCTGTATGACCGCCCTTTATTCTGTGGTATGCTAGTTGACGATTACTCTCTGTTGTTGAGTCGACCAATCACTTGGCATCATCTTTGCCGAAAAGCTGAGAGAGAGAGTTTGGATTAATTAAGCCATCTTTGCTTGGACAAACCCATATGTTCGTACTTTTTGTCCGCATCTCCTAACGACTTCGCTAATGTCGCATCGCCACGTATACAGTATCACATATAGAATTTATAGCACCAATTATTATTTTCCTTATATATTAATTTTTGCCCCTTTGTAACATGTACATTGCCCCCTTAGGGAATGTCCTTTTTGTCTTTTCCCTTTTGGGTAAGTTGCCCTAGTCTGCGGGTATAAATATCCTTGTACTTATAGTTGTAACACATCGGATTATTTTCAATACACTTTTTGAGTCCTTTCTTCCTTACGTAAACACTGTTGTTTACTCTCGACATCACTTTTATCATTTCCCTTAAGTAAGGTTAGGTGACGAGTAACCTCATTGGACTAATTTGTACGTTGTATCAAGTTGTATCGTGAGTCATCGGAAGTTCCATTGGTGTGTCATATTCTCTGGAGTTGTTTGTTAGTTTTGCTTACTATTTTCATTCTTTGCTTTCACCCTTTCATACCTTTCCCCATTGATCCTTTTCAAGCTTTCTGTAAACTTAGATCTATTCAGCGACCGGCCTTATCTGTTCTTGGTTACGGTTTACACCACATGGAGTCCAAATAAAACACCATGTCAAGCAACCTCATCTTGAGCTCCAATCTTCAATCTCGATGCTGAGATCTAAAATCTAAGTATTAAGCTTAAAGATATAAGTCTCATCTATAATATCTCTCTCTCTCTCATATTCGATTATTCGTTTTAAGGTATAAAAGTATAAATTGTTAGGGTTTTTGTAGATTATAAAGTAATTTATGCTTACTACTATTCATACTTTCCATTGCAATGATATTGATATGGGACGAATTTATTCTACATTGTTAATTAGAGTTACTTTTGTGCATCTAAAAATATTATCCCAATTTATAAGATCCCTAATTAAATGTCAATTCGTAATTTAAGGTCTTTTATTCCAAAGCTAGCTCTTAATTTAAGTGTTAGTTATGATATATCACAAATAATCTTACAACACTCACACTTGAGAAAAATCCGACATATATAGATAATCTCATGGCACTCATACCAAGGAAAAATCTGACACACTTAATTTTAACATACTTAGGTCCTAATGGAACTCCGTAAGCAAGGAAGCCCAAGGCAACCCTTAGGAGTTAGGTCCCTAAGCTTGGCTTAGGAATGCTTAGCTACTTACAAATAATGAAATTAAATTTTAAGTACCGAGGGAACCCTATAGGCAATGAAGCCTAGGGTGACCCTTACGAGTTGGGTCTCTAAGCCTAGCTCAAGAACACCTAGCTACTTACAAACAATGAAATTTAATCTAAAGCTATAAATCTCAAGTGACTAAAAACCCTACAAGTATAAAGCTCAGACATTTTAGAATATCCTAAGGCTAAAAAGCCTCGATTCATGAAAATTTGAGGCTAAAAAGCCTAATACCCCTAAAAAAACTAAGAGGCTGCAAAGCTTTGTCCGTGTAAGTTCACAACTAAAAAGCCTTACAAGGGTTAACGAGCCTAAGGTAGTGAAACTTGGACATCTTTTACGTCTAAACCGACATGCCTTGGTTCAAGAAGCAAGTATATGGACTTAAGCCACCAAATAACCTCTACACACTTGAGGAGGCAAATGTCTGGATCCTTAAGCATCCTAGGTAAGGGAAACTCCATCATATCAAAAGCTTAGAAAAAACCTTGATGAAGGTATTGAAAGCCTATACTAGTTAATGCTTAATAAACCTACTTCCTTGGATAATCCCATGGTACTCGCGTTCAGGAAAAGTTCAATAACTTTCCTCATATATCTTGAAGACATAAAAGCTTAAGGAAAAATCTGAATTCTTTCGTTGGATAATTTCGTTGGCATATAAGCTTGAAAATCCAACTATCCTCTTAAAGCTGTCTAATTACCCTCGCTAACTCATAATAACCTGAGAAAAAATCCAAACCACTTTATAATAATCTCATGGTATTCATGTCCAAGAAAAATATGATCCTCATGGATAATCCCATAGTACTTATGCTTGGGAAAAATCTAAATTGTGCATACTTTATTAGTTTACCTAATTCAGGTTTCTAGCTGATCACATCATGAGAAAGGCTAAAAACGCCCCCAAGAGCACTCTTACCCCCACTAATAATATAGTCACTTAGCTTGGGACCTCGAAAACCTATATTAGCACCTAATCTCCTAGTCGAACAAATCATTGAAAAGACTAGGGGAGCAAATGTTGATAGGTATTTTAGTACATGGGTACCCACGTCCAAACCAATCGATCTAAGATCTAAGCTAAGAACTTTTGGTCTCTTACTTCCTCTCTCTTTGTCACTTAGGGTTTATCACTCCCTTGAACACCCTTATTGATTTAGGCATTAGAGTAATTGTATTAGAGCATACCCTATTACTTGTGTTTTTTTTTTTTCTTTTTGGTAAAGAATTTAAAATTGAGGAATCTCTATTGGTAAATTCATAGAGTGAAGATCACACGTGACAATAATTACCTTACATGGATCTTTTTAGACCCATAAGAACTTAAGTTTATGGATAGGAATCAAGTCCCTAGATTGATTATTAGGAGTTGAGTTAGGGGACTATAGAGCTTAATCTGGTGTATTTAGCTCGAGAGCCAATGGATGAGGATTCCTACTTAATCTGATACATCCTACACTTTTGCCAAGCCAAGTACCAAAAGACAATCTAAGTAAGGACTACTCCTAACCTAACCAATAGTAGGTTGAATGACTTGACTCCTAAGTATTCTTCCCCATGCATAAGTCTATTGGAGCCAAAATCATGATATATGTCCACCCTACCTGATTACATTTAAGTTGGCAAATCTAACCTCTTTACAGCCCCTTCCATTTCAAAGCTATCCATCTAAGCTATTAAGCTACTTAACGATCAAAACTTCAATTTTGCCTAGAGATAGAATTAAATATTCTTCATTTCTCCTTTGTTAAAGCACCTTATGAGTAGCCAATATATATCCTACTTTATTGATGCCTAAGATGATTCTCTAACATTCTTCCTTTTTTATAATTTATCCATTTTACCTATTCTAGTATATATTAGGATATGCATTTTGTCTTGTATAAGAATTTAACCCCTTTTCTAATTTCCCTTTTGTGTACAAATCTTATAAGGCTAATTATAAAACTCTTATTGAATGGTTATTTGTAATAGTAGTGAGTGACCCTTACATTCACTTATGCTTCATATCAAGTAAATGTTAGGCTATGTAAGACTTATTGGTACATCACATCCATTGGTTATGATAAGCTACAAGGTACCGCCTTAATTAATTGTCAAGTTTTAAGTTATATTGGAGACTTACTCATAAGTTGTCTTTGTGTCGATGACTTGTTTATGAGCTCTACCTATGTTGGAGACTTACTTATGAGCTCTTTAAATGATGAAGACCTATTCATGAGCTCTTATGAAGACCTGCTAGAGGGCTCTCTATATGAAGATATGTTAAATTGCTCATGTGAAGACTTTTTAAAGAACTCTTGGTATAATGACCTCTTAATAAGCTTGGATGAAGACCTCTTGAAGAGCTCATTGTGGCTAAAGCTAACAATGGATAGATAGGTCGATTCAACTAGGTCAGGTTAGTAAGTCATTAGGTTGGCAGAATTTCAGGTCAACCCTGAATAAGTCATCAGAGTCTTAACAGCTCATCAGCCCGACCGAATAGCTCATCACTCGAGTAGCTCATCGGACTACCTATTTTTAATTATGTTATTTGGACTTCCTATTTCCTATATTGTTCCTAAATTATCCTCATGTTTTATTTTGTATTTATAAGAATACCACTAGAACATCCTTTGAGTCATTTTATTTACAAATTTGCCATCATGTATAAATAGAGCACTTATATAGGGTTTTGAATAAATTTTACATGAAATACCTTAAGTTTTTTACCTTGGAAAGCTTTTTCCTACTAGTTCTTATCAATCCCTTTAATGAGGATTATAGCAAGCAATCCTAATTATCTCTTCATGCATCATATCGAATGTGATGATTAGGTTGTGTTGTATTTGATTGGTATGTCATATCCATTTAAAAGCATACAAATTTGCTAAAACCCTCATAAGACCCATCTTATTTTTGTTCTTTCGATAGGATCAAACCTACCTCGATATCACTGCCCTTGTCTGTTCTTAGTACAGTATATCACCTTGGAATCAAGTCGAAGGTGCAACAATGGGAAGACTTCATTTTCTTGGTTTGCTATCATATTATCAAGGAACTAAAAATTTTTGCAGTTGAATTTTTGGAATTTTGAGTTTCCCATGATTAAATCTTGTTTACTATGTTCTATATTGTAACACAACCCAATACATGGTAAAGGAAACCCTTACATATTAGCCCATGAGGGAATTTCTCTATATCCATTTAGAAAGGGTTTGGTAACTTGGAGTTTGCTCCAAGTGCTAGTTAAGTGGACGACCTACAACAACCTTAGGGACTACTCTTGGGACTTGGCAAAGGTGCTCATTGGGGTTTGAAATTGCAAAATTAGTAACTATGGAAAATTACTATGATATTCGATTTAGCGCACTCGAATTATGTATTAGATACCCTAGTTTTCAATTAGGGTTTGTACAACTTGTGCAGTGGTGCAAATTGCCGTTTAAGTAGATGTGTGAAGGCTCTCATCTAGGGTTTCTCAAAAAATTTGTGGTGGGTATTAGTTGTATCGAGTGTATTTATTGATTTCTTACAAGTAGGGAATGAGTGGGTGAAGTGTTACGATTGGATTTTAGTGTGAGGTTATAAGTGATTTTAGAGTGTATATGAAAGTGCAACATCGATAAGAAATTATAGTAGTATATCTATTAGGGAACATGGGCCAATCACACGCTCCCAAGTTCGTGGGCTTACTCAAATAGTTTATCGAGCTATCTGAGGTGAGCTAAATGTTGAGGAACAGTACATTGCACAATCCAACCTATCAAGTTATTTCGCTCTCCACATCCAGGAAGTTGCCGAAAAGACTAGTCGACATACTAAGCTGACCCCTTCGAAACATACTTACCCAAGCATCAAATCAGAATGTTGCAAAATACAACCGTGCCAAAGCCGACCTGTCAGCTATCATGAGCTGACCCCTTAAGACTAATCCAAAAATGAGTCACTTATGACCCTATGCTTGCTATCCCAACTGTCTGAACTACCGATACAATACCAACCTTATTTAACCCTACCCCTGTTCTGCTAACGGTGTCATTGGGACCATAGAATGAGCAAAATGATGCATGTCTTGCCTTTTTCTGACATTCGCACCGTCCTTTTCTATCACTGAATATTCTTTTTGCCATATTACAATGTTACTACTGTAAATTATTCCCTTTTTTCCTTAACTAGTAGGAATTTTTTTTTTTTTTTGTAATTTACTTTAACATAGGATTTACCCTAATTGGGTCATATAAATACTTGTATATTGTAATAGTTGCAACAGTTATCACAATTGATATTTTCAAACATCTCTTTCACGAGCTAAGTTTCTCTACTTACTCTCGAGTGCTTTTATCTAACCCATTAAGTGTAGACTAATGGCAAGTGATCTCCAGCTATACTTATGCGTCATATTAAGTGCGACCTGAGCTCGTGTGAAGTATCAATGCGTCATATCCTACATCGGTGCATAAGAACCCCTACTCAACCTTCGACTTTCATTTACTCTTCGAAATATCTCACGGTTTGGACCCACCACATTGGTTCGTGCAATATCGAAATATCAAACATTGTGTGTTCATCCATGCCGAATTGTATCATCTTGGTATCAAAGCTTAGCTACATTTAAAGCTAATCTATATTACTTTGTTCTTTGAGTAATTTGTTATTACTTTTATGTCACATCTCGACTTAGCATGGAATGCATAATTATATAGGTATGTTTGTCGAAAACTTAACTTAACCTACTCATTCATCAAAAGATAACTTTGTTTACATGATAAAGGGTACATGATAAAGGGGTTGCTACATTGGAGTTCAACTGGATATTCCGTTACAACTTATGTATATAACATAATATTTGCATCAAAATGTGAGTCAGTTTTTCTTTTGTCATCTTCATAATAATAAGATTCCTAATTTAGTACAGGTGCCATACAAAAATCGCTAACTTTAACTTGTGTTCTTAGTACATCCCCTCTAGTGTTAGGCCCTTCACGATGGTGTTAACCCGAAGATAATAAACAATACAATATAGATAATATCGCATATCACAACTAAAACATTTCAATCATAATTAGTAGGTTTAACTTTACATATGTATTTGCCTAACCAAGCATTTATTGCTAGCAATGTAGCATCTATGCTCATGTATGTGGCATGTATTGGTATTGATATCTTATGCCCTTCCAATTTTCATCTAGTTAATCGACATAGCTGGCATATAGATACAATGTTTAGGAACTTATGGGCAACAAAAAGTTGCTTGGGAGTAGGACCTCTAACTTTGTTTTATAAACTTTAGACTATATACTGTAGTTTACTAAATCAAAGAGGTGATAAAGCTAAATTAGACTACATACTGTGATGAACTACTAATCATCGGTCCCATTACTCTCACATGACTCTGAGGCCTCTAATCCCTCACCCAAAGAATCCTTTCTTGGTAACCTGTTGATAACGAGAAACTTTACACCGAAGAAAGATAGCTGAACTCCTTGAACTCCCAGCATTATTATACATTGATCTATATTCTTAGTTGTGATGATGCTAACTATTCCCTTACTAAGGACCCTATGCTGAGTAATCTGACCAATTATTGCTGAGAGGTTCTTGCCGAGTGACGAGAGATCTACTTACTAGCCGAGTATTTTTCTCTCGGCCTGTTACCATTTCTCTTGTTACTCTCTTCTTGTCTTAGACCCTTTATTGCCGCAACATCTTGATCCCTCTCACCTACTATGTTCAAAGAATTTTCGTACGAGACTAATGTTGCACTACCACCTGACTACCTCATTTGACATTGCACTACTTTTCCATTTTTGTCTTTTGTCATTTTTACCCTTTTTCGTATGTACTAAGAATCCCCTTTTTGTATATACTTTCTTGTAATTTTTTTATTTGTAACGTTGTCCTAAGAACTTACTATAAATAGTCCCTTTCCCTTATAAGTTACAGATAACTTGACAATTACATATTGAATATTCATTTCTTGAGAGACAACTTTCTCCAAGTTCATTTTCTTTCATACACTCTAATCTAATCTTGCCAAGTAGCTTAGGATTAGTGGCAAGTGGATCTTGACATCAACTTGTGCGTTATATCAAGTAAAGTGTCAAGTCGTGTTGTGTTCGTTGGTGAGTCATATCCTCTGAGCAACTTTACGTCAGCTACTCCAGTTCGTCCGTAGACCATTTCTCTTTATTTTCTTTGATATTTCGAAGGACCCATTTAATTTAAATTTGCTATGGTAAGTCTTAGTGATAAATAAGCTCCTAGGCACACCACACTGTAGTATACCAAATCTTATTATCAAAATAGTTAAGATGTTTGGGCAATGCAAATCTATATACTTCCAAAAACTGAGTTCATAAAGTCATGATTTTTCTTAATCATTTGGAAGCCTCATTTTGAAAATTTTGACTCGAAGGTCCCTTTTTATGCCGTATCATGCCATGATATACAATAATCACTTAAGTAACATCAATTAGTACAACCAGTCCTTAAGTTTTATTTAACCTAATTATTTGATTCTGGTTTTCGAACTCTTATTAGTGAAATTCTAGTATCTCGCTTAGGGTTCATTTAGGTAAACACTCAGAAGATTGAGTTAGCGATCACTCAAAAGATTGAGTTAGCGATCACTCAACTTCCTTAGTTAACATAATCATTTGTAAGCACAAATCAACACCTAACATAGCATCATAACAATATAACTAAGATATAGTTATCATCATTCGAAATCACCACATTATTATCATTCACTATAGTAGTATATCAGTCTATCCTAAAATATAACCATATCCAATCAACATAGTATCAAACTACATATAGTATTATGAGTAGCAATATATTTACTTTAAGCATGGGTTAGATCCACTTATCTAGGCTTAATAATAGCACAAAATCATAAACTTTGCCATGTGGTCCCTTAAGAAAATATAAACACAGTTTCTAAGTTAAGTACCGATCAAATCCAAATTCTCATAAACTTTTCCTATTGTGTCTTTAAACTTCATTTGACCGTATCTTACCCATTTTTTATTTGATTTTAGTAAACTTTATATCGTTATGATTGCTATTTCGGGTACTATTAAGATATATTAAGAATTAAGCCCAATCAATATTGTTAAAAACCCAAAAATACCCTTTCATATTACCGATTTGACTATATGCTATCATAACTTTGTAATTAACCAGAATAAACCCTAATCTTAAAAAAAAATCCTAAAATTTATCATTTCCCAAGCTATTCAATATTCATTACGTACAAAAAAAAAATACTAATCCTTTACATATTTGACAAATATCCTAGTAATACTAATTACTATATTATATATTAGGCTAATGTATAGGTTTATAACATGAAAATATATAATAAATAGTATGTGAGCCTGATTAATTTCATGAAAAATTTTATAGACTCAAAAAAATATATAGTTTAATTATTGACTATGAATTACACTCAATTAGCTATCATTTATTTTTTCAAAAATAGTGAGTTAAGTTTGAAATTACGAAAAATTAAGAAAAAATAAACGAATTTATGTGTAAGATAAAAATTAAGTGTTCCAAACATCATTATAACTTCTAGAAATCAAAATACATAAGGCTCATATATTAATTTTATAAAAAATTAATTAATTTGACAAAACAGTAAAATTGTCAATTTTATCCAAAATAATTATAATAAATAGTAAACATGAAGATTTTCAAAATTTCTTGTTGTTTCAATTAAATATATATATTAAGTGTATTATATAAAAAAATTGAGTTTTAAATAACATTAACTAATATTTATAAAAATTGATTTAATTTTTGCCCAAACAAGGTATTTTCTTAAGGACCTTATATTTCTACTAGTTATTTAATTAAAATAAAATTACTGCATTAATCTAAACCTAAAATTACCTTAGAAAACCAAATTTCATAATTAATTAATAACATTTGACATTTTTAGAAATTATATGAACTTATGGGCAAAAAATATGTTTTCCTGAACTGGTTACCTCCAACCATCTAACCTTATCGGAACAACTCCTCTAACCACTCTCTCTTTAACCCCTAAGACGCTCTAAGTTAGGTGTTGGTTTGATACATTAATCACCCTAGACCTAATTCGCCCTTAATTTTTGTTCAATTTTAATTTATTTTTTCCTAATTTTTCTAAGTTATGTTCTTATATTTTTAGAGTCCTAAAATATTGTAATTGAGGGTTTGGGCTCTATCTGTATTTTTTAAAGTTTTTTTAATTTAATAAAAATTGGACATATATATACTACATGTTAATTTTCCATTTTCCTATGCGTCATGTGTTATTCTATAGTTAATTAGGTATTGACTCGTGTTTTTCAATTAATCTTAGGTTGTCATATCATTTGATAACTCATCCATTCATTTTTTTTTATTAATTTTCCATAATTTTGTATTAATTTCCCTTATTTTGATAATTTAGTATTATTAAATGTATATATTTAATACATATAATGCATATCATATATAAATATATGTATATTATATATAATTCAACTTCATTTATCATTTTTATAAGTTAAATAACTTATCTCTAATATCTCGCTATATCTAAAAGCTCGAATTTTATGTTTTCGATATTTATTGGCTTTATCAATAAATTGACGTTTTTCTTGAATTAATCCTTTTATATAGGTTATTTTAAGAAATTGACTTTACTTAAATTACTTTATCTAACTTTTCTAACTTTACTGTAAAGTTTGAATTAAAACAGATAACATAGCCTAGTATCCTAAATTTATGGACTCGAATTCTAGGGTTATCGTATTGGCTCGAGACTCCAGGATATTACATTTCGTGTATCTAAAGTTTTGTTGATAACATAGAAGTTTGAAAGGTGAAATAGTGTGAAGAAATTATGTGCTTTATTTTCCCATATTTCTTATACAAAAAAATAGAATGCATGTTTGCTTGTTCCTCGTATATAGTTGTCATAGTGGTGAGAGTATTAGTTATTGAGCTACTGTTGTTAATTGCGGAGAGAACTTTGAGTAGAGTTTTAACCAACAAACTTATGGGATAACCGACAATATTATATTCAAGTGTTCAAGGAACTCGGGGTAACCAAGAGAGTAGTGCTTAAAATGATCAAGGTTAGCAAGGAAGCTTTATACCATAGTCATTAGGTGATCAGTTAGATAGACTCACTGACCTTATGGCTAGTTTGGTGACTATCATCAATGAAGATAGGCAGTGAGTTAGAAATGACCCATATAGAGGATGTAAACAGCCAGAGAGAGGCAATGGCTAGTTGGGTTGAGTTAATACCCCAATTTGACTACTTTGAGTTGAAGGAGTGGATAGGATTGCTAGGAGTAGGCTAACACTTGATGAAATTGAAGAGGAGGAAGAGGAAAGAAGAGATGAAGTGGATCAGTACTATGTACCAGAAGAAAGGAATGTTTGAGCCCCTAGAGTTGAATGGTTGAGGATGTGTGTTTTAAGTTTTTCTAGGAGTGGAGATGCCGAGGACTATTTAGATTAGGTAGATAAGATTGAGAAGCAATTTAAATGCCATGAAGTACTCGATAATGCAAAGGTTAGACTTATTGTGTTAGAGTTTACTAATTATGCTACCCTATGGTGGAAAAACATGCAAGCTACTTGAAGAAGAGAAGGAGAACATGAAGTTAGGGGTTAGGATGAAATGAAGAGAATCATGAGGAGAATGTTTGTTCTAAGCTATTATTTGTAGGACACCTTCAAAAGGTTACAAGGGTTGAGGTAAGGAGGATCAAGTATAAATGCATATGTGAAAGAATTCCAGATGTTACTAATCCGATACGAAGTCATTGAATGAGAAGATCTAACTATATCTTGGTTCATTGGTGGATTAAAGTATGAGATTGGGGATGTTTTGGAAACCCTGGTTATTGGGATGTTTAATGACGCCATCTGAGTTGCCCAGAGAATAGAGAGGCATCGGATATGAAGATTTCAACCTCCTGTCAATCAACTGGCCACTAACTGAATTGTTTTGAGTATAACTATAAGATCAGAACCAAGTAAGGTTACTAAGACCTGATTTGCTTAGGTTACTCAAGCAAAGGAAAAGGAAATCCCGATGAAGTTTGAGAAAGGCCAGAGTTCAAGAAGGACGATGAGTGAGATCAAGTGTTTCAAATGTTAGGAATTTAAACACATGGCCGCTTAATGTTTGAACAAAAGAACTACAATGATCTGTAGTAAAGCCATAATTGTTAAGGTAGACAGTACTGATGAAGAAGTGGAGGACTCGAAATAGGTTGGACAGACTGAATTGTTCGAGAAGGAGGAAATCATCTATAGCGAGGAAGGTAATTTTATGTGAGCTACTTTGATGTTGAGGAAGATAATAAGTGTGAGTCTTGAGCCCGAAGATGAATAGAGAGAGATTATTTTCCACATTGGGTGTAAGGTTAATGGGTCGCTGTATGCCCTGATTGTTGATAGTGGGAGTTGCACTAACATAGCCTTTGCTTTCATAATCCAATAATTGAAGTTGCTGACTAAGTGCTACCCAAAACCTTATAGGTTACATTGGCTCAATGAGAAGGGAGCCTTGCAAGTGAACAAACAAGTGTCTATGTCCATTTGTATTGGCAATTATCAAGATGATGTACTTTGTAATGTACTACCCATGAGTGCATCATATATCCTACTTGGATGGCTATGGATGTTTGACTGCACTGTTATATATGATGGAAGGAGGAATATACGTTCCTTGGAGTACGAGAGTAGAAAGGTAAAGTTAGGCCCTATGATTATTGAGCAAGTGAAAGTCATGCAAATCCAATTGAGTCGAGTCTTGAAGAAAGAGGCTTTGGTGATGACTCGAGTTGAACTAAAGAGAGAGGTAGAGCTTGAAGAGCCGATGTATTTACTGGTAAAAAAACTACCCGAAATGAGGAGATCCAAGGAGAAATTGCTACCTACTGAGGTAAAAACCTTGTTAGAAGAGTTTGCTAATCTGTTTCTAGATGAGCTACAAAAGTTTTGCCTCCAATTGGCTAAATTTTGAATAGGTTGCTAAGTTCCAAAAGCAAGTAGATGAGCCAATGAAGAAAGGGTATGTATATGAGTCCCTTAGCCCCTATGTTGTGCCGGTCTTGTTGGTGCTAAAGAAAGATGGGTCATGGAGAATATGTATAGATAGCTGACCAATCAATTGCATTATTATTAAGTACAGATATCCCATACCAAGGCTTAATGATATGTTAATTGAGCCGAATGGTGCAAGACTATTCTCTAAGATTGACCTCAAATTTGGATACCATCAAATCCAAATGTACAAGGGTAATGAGTGGAAAATCGCATTCAAAACATACCATGGATTATATGAATGGCTTGTAATGCTGTTTGGATTGTCTAACGCATTGAGCACATTTATGGGCCTGATGAATCATGTGCTTTGAGAATTAATAGAAAAGTTTATCGTAGTTTATTTTGATGACATCTTAGTGTACAACCCTGACCTAGAGACTCACTAGGAGCATCTCCAAATAGTCCTTGCAAAACTCCGAGCTGAAAAACTTTATGCTAATCTAAAGAAGTGCGACTTTTGTTGATCCGAAGCGATATTCTTAAGATTTGTTGCAAGTGGTGGTGGCATACAAGTTGAGGAAGAGAAGATTAGAGTAATCACTGAATTTCTAGTGCCAATTACTTCAATTGACTTAAGGTGTTTCTATGGCCTAGCATCATTCTATCATTGGTTTATAAGGAATTTTACTATGCTCATTGCCTTGCTTACTGAATTATCAAAGAAGAATGTCAAATTTAGATGGGGAGAGAAGGAGCATAGGAGTTTTAAGGAAGTAAAAGAGAAGTTGACTATTGTATCTTAGCTTTATCGAACTTTGACAAGGTGTTTGAAGTAGAGTGTAATGCATCTGGACTAAGCATAATTGCCGTACTGATGTAGGAAGGTTGACCTATTGCTTACTTTAGTGAAATGCTTAGAGGAGTTGCATTCAATTATTCAATTTATGATAAGGAGTTTTACTCCTTGATCCAAGCCTTAATCATATGGTAACGCTATCTGTTACTTAGAGAATTTGTGATCTACAGTGACAATGAATCCTTGAAATATATAAAGAGCCAACCCAAGTTGTCTCAAAGATAAGCCAAGTAGGTCGAGTTTATGGAGGGATTTTCTTATGTTGTAAAATATAAGAATAGGAAGAACAATGTATTAGATGATGCCTTATTGAGACGACATTCCCTCCTGATTGAGTTATAGACCATGTTGCTAGGTTTTTTTATGATAAAGGATTTATAAGTAGTGAATCCACATTTTGGCCCCATCCATGCTAGGTATGAGGAAGGATGGACATTTGATGACTATCATAGGGAGGATAGATACTTGTTTAGGAAGAGGAGGTTTTGTATCCCGACCTACTTTATGAGAGAATTGTTAGTGTATAAAGCACATGAAGGAGGATTGTTAGGATACTTTGGTCAATGCTAAACCCATGAGGTATTATCTTCAAGATTCTTTTGGCTAAGAATGATGAGAGATGTCTAATCTGTATTGGAAAGGTATGCGACCCGCTAAAAAGCGAAGAACCAAGCTAAGTAAGGACACTATCTACCCTTGCCCATCCTAACCAAACTATGGTCCCAATTGAATATGGACTTTATGTTAAGATTACTGAGGATATCCTGAGGGAAGGACTCCATCATGGTAGTTGTGGATCGATTTAGCAAGATGGCACATTTTGTGCCTTGTTTGAAACTAACGACGCTTTGGCTATTTTTTTTCTTTTCTTGTAAGAAGTAATTAAGCTTCACGAAGTACCTAGATCCATTGTATCAGATTGAGACCCAAAGTTCATGAGCTATTGTTAGAGAACACTATAGAGATGAATAGGGACAAAGCTATTGTACAGCACATCCTATCATCCATAAATTGATGGACAAATTGAGGTTATCAATAGAACCATAGGAACTTTACTATTGGTTGTGGTCAGATGGAACATGGTTGATTAGGATCTATGTTTGCCAATCATTGAGTTTGCCTACAACAGAACTACCTACAGTGTAACAAACATGACTCCCTTTGAGGTTGCCTATAGGTTCAACCTTAAGCTCCCAATGGACCAATTACTAAGACTTGATGATGACTTGCCAGCTGCATAAAGAGTCGAGGCCATCCAAGCCATACACTAAAAGGTTATAGAGTAGTTAAGTCGAGTTATTGCCAAGTTCGAAAGGTGAAGTCGAGGATGGAAGAAAAGAGAATTCCAAATAGGTGATCTGGTTTGGATTACCTCAATAAGGAACAGTTCCCAAACTTGAGGAAGAGAAAACTATCTCCTAGAGCTGATAGGCCCTTCAAAGTGCTTGAAAAGATCAATCCCAATGCCTACAAGATTGAACTACTTGAAGGATATGGAGTCTTGGACTCCTTCAACATTTATTGATCTCCATTTGTGCACTCTCGAGGATGAGCAACTTGGAGTCGAGCTAGATTTGATCCTAAATCTGAAACAGCTTAGAGGAGATGATATGGATCATGGGCCAATCACGCGCTCCCGAGCTCATGGGCTTGCTCAAATGGTTTGCCGAGCTATTCGAAGTGAGCTGAATGGGGAAGAGTAGTGCATTCCATAGTTCGAACTGCTAATTTACTTTGCTCTTTACATTTATGAAGCTATTGAGCAAACTAATTGACATACCGAACTGACCCCTTCGAAATATACCTACCTAAGCATTGAATTAGGATGTTGCTAAACAAAATTGTGTCGAAGTTGACCTATCGGTTGTTAGGAGTAACCTCCTGAGGTCGATTCGAAAATGAGTCACCCATGAACCTACCCTTACTGGTCTTGATTATCTAAACTACCAATGCCTTCCTTATCTAGCTCCGCCCTTATTTGTCCAACAGTGTCATTGGGACCATAGAATGAATAAAATGATGTGTATCTTGCCTTTTTTTGACATTCGTATTGTTCTTTTTTGCTACCGGATATTCTTTTTGCTAGATTACAATGTTAGCCTTGTAAATTATTTCCCTTTTTCTTTAACTAGTAAGAATCCTTTTTTTTGTAATTTACTCTTACCTAAGATTTATCTTAATTAAGTCATATAAATACTTGTATATTATAATAACCACAACAGTTATCACAATTGATATTTTCAGACATCTCTTTTATGAGCAAAGTTTCTCTACTTACTCTCGAGTACTCTTATCTAGCCTATTGAGTGTGGACTAGTGGCGAATAACTTCCAACTACACTTGTACATCATATTAAATGTAACCTGAGCTTGTATGAGGTGTCGGTACACAAGAACCCCTACTCAACGCTCGACTTTCATTTACTCTTTAGATCATCTTGCGGTTTAGACCCATCCCGTTGGTTCATGTGATACCAAATGTCATGTGTTCATTCATGTCGAATTGTATCAATATCTACAGGTGAATGTGTAAACTTCGAACATTGTACGTATCGTGTAGTAAAGTTTGTAAAGTACTTAGTAGAGATTCTACTACTTTGCGTGCAAATTGTGGTTAGGTATTTTGGTTGTAGCAGAGTAGAAGCAATGGTGCGTAGCTGTCATTTCAATAGTGGCTAGTGGTTGTTCCTTCATGCAGTAGTTGTATGTTCTTGATGGGCATACAGTATGACATAAGAAAACAGCTGTAGTGAATAATTGCAAAACGATGCAGGAGTAGTGGAGGTTAAGGGTGATGTGTAGAGGTGTAATTAGTGGAATCTTGTGTTGTTTGCTAAGCTAGACTAGATTTTACATCTCTTCATTTACCAAACTAGTGTGACTGTTGCTTGTAGAGGGCTAAATCCAATATTAGGATTTAGGCCCATTGCTTTAATGGACTTAACTCATCGGGCTAAGGTGATAGGGTGAGGAGTTAAGCCCATAAGTTATGTGGATAATTAAGGGAGATTTGGCATAGCAGGCTTAAAGTAAGGTTCATTCGATTGGTTCATTTGGTCTAACCTTTCTCAACTTGGCTTATACTAATAGAATAAGGTCATTTGGGCGTAAGCCTATAAAGGAGGCCCATCTCCCAATCCATTAAAAAAGAAAGGATTGATCCTAGCCCTTGATGGTCATCAAGATCTGACAGACGAAATCAAGGGCCATTCTCTATAAATACCCCTCTCCCTCCTTCATTTGGAGGGGAGAGAATTGGCACTAGTGCTGTTATTCTGTTGGATTCTCACAATAAAAGATCAAATACTTAAACACCTTAAGAAATATTGCCCTGTTCTTCATCATTAGTGGAGTTTGATGCCTTCGAGCTCTTTCACCTCTCACTGAAGTGTTAGAGTCTCATTGAGATCGCCTACTTCTTCTCCCTACACTTCTCTCTTGATCATCCCGTATGAGTTACTTAAGTCATTTCCCTAGTCACATGTAGTGCGACTTCACACAGCATGACTTCACATGCAGCACGACTTCACACGCTGTACGCACGTGATACTCGTATCCGTACCTACTCTCCTACATTTTTTGGCGACTCTATTAGGGAAGGGAAGACTTGATACTCACATCATGGTACCTCCAAGGTGAAGATAACCCGATTCTATTAATTGAAATAATTAAGAGCAAGATGCTGCTATTGTGACCCATCATTAGAATCAACCTCCAATTGGAGACATGAATTAAGGAGATGGCATGTAAGAAGGCGCCTTTGATAATGCGCAATTGATGTGTGAGTTGCAAGAAACTAATCGAACCATAGGTGAACTCATGGCGATGTTTGTCCAATGCGTGCCTGCTTTAGCTGCCTTTACTACTGTACAACAAGGAGCAACTTCCTCAAATCCTTCTAATGTAGTGTAACAACACACTCTACTCAACCCTCTTACCATCAACAAGCATGTCATCCCTAGAGTTAAGCAACAAATTCCTGTTGTGGAACCCACAACTGCCCAAGATTCATTGCTTGAAGTAAGGAACTAGGGAGTTTAGATTGGAGGCTCACCATCCTCACGTATTATATCACGTGTCACAATTATTGACTCTGTACAACCAACACCGATGAATCCCATGTTTACAAGATCTATACCTATGAATCTTATGCTAATATACCCTATTCCTATGATGCCATTGAAGGTAGAAGCAGTGACTTAAAGAGGTTCGTCTGTGACCAAGGAAGATTTGGACATGTATTTAAAGGAGATATAAGCGAAATCTGCAGTTGGGATGTCGAAACTTAAGCTTCCATATTACCAATGCATAGTTGCGAAATCGTACCCTAAGGATTATGTCAACCCGAAATTCATGGTATTTAATGGCAAGAAAGGAAGTGCTAAAGAACATTTACTAAAATTCATTAAGACATTAGAAGTATATGGTTTAGATGACTATTTGAAATTGAAAGAATTTTTTAAGTCACTCATTGAGAAGGCATACACCTAGTATGTTAATCTCTCTCTAGGTTCAATAGATTTGTGGGGTAATATGTGTAAGATGTTTTTGGAAAAGTTTTTCTCCACTAAAGAAATGGTTACCCTTACTAACATGGGAAGGATTTATGAAAGGTCCAAGGAAGATCTCATGGACTGTATCAAGCGCTTCAGGGAGCATTCGCTAAATATATAAGATGTTTATGATGAAAGGGAGTTGGTTAAGATCTGTATCCAAGGAATGTTTCCTAAGTACGTGGTTTACCTTGAGAATCTTTCCTTGACTTCCTTTGCTGCGTTAGTTGAAAATTCACAAAGGACTAATAACTTAATGGCACAATAAAGAAGTGAAGTTGGAAGATTCAATAAGTGTTCTTCGTATGTAAACGCTGCTTAAAGTGAGTTACCAAGGGGAACAAAGAAACAAAGAAATGATAAGCCCTCTAAACCTAGGCTATCTTTAACATACCCTTATCTTATGGCCAAAGTGCATCAAATGCTTGACTAGTGGATTCATGATGGGAATATCAAGCTCCCAAGGGTTGTGTGTCTCCTTACAAATGAGGAAAAGAATGACCTTAAGTATTGTAGGTTTCACCTAATCATTGGTCACCTAACTAAAGATTGTTTCACTTTAAAGAAAATATTTAATGATCGAGTTGCACGCGGTGAGTTGATCATCGATAACAATGATGTTAGAAATGATCCACTTCCCGCCCACAACAATCGAAGAGGTGCTATTAACATCATTAGCCATGATGCCATCATGATTGAAATGATTGATGCCCAAGCTACTAGAAGTGACGAAGATAAGGGAAAGTTAATTGAAGTTTAAGATGACGAACACTTGCCTGTCGTTGCGGCGTTGTTAAAGGCAACCAATTTTAGGAATTTCTTTGATCTCTTGGGGTTCAATGAGAAAGCTCGGCTTACGACAACAACTGTACTTATGCGGATCTTTAAAGGTTAATACGTGGAGTGTAGTGTAGCGCAGCTTATAAAGAGGAAGGCCACGGTACATGAAAATGCAATTTTATTTACTGATGTGAACATGTATGTGAATAATTTCAATCACAATCACCCCTTATATGTGGAAGGTATGCTTAATGGGTGCCCCGTCAAGAGAATATTCATTGATAATGGCTCTTCACTAAATATCATGCTAATGAGTACTTTTAATGCTGCTGGAATTGATGCTCAACAGCTGGTTAAGCAGCCTATCTTAATAAACAAATTTAGCCATGCCCCTTACGGATTCTCTTGGGCGTATTAATGTTGATCTCAAGGTTAGGTCTATCCATGATATTACCACCTTTCATGTGATTGATGTGCCGGTCTAATACCATCTGCTCATTGGTAGGAAGTAGTTGCACGATTACAACTTAATCCCATCAACATTGTACTAGTGTATTAAGGGTCATTGGAAAGGGAAGGATGCGTTCATTCCAGTACTAAGAATCCTTTTGAGCAACATGAATCATGCTTTACTGAGTCAACTTACTTTGATGAATTTGTTGAAGAGGGTGAAACCGTGATAGCTAAACCTTCTGGTGTCCCATTACCTACATGGGAAAAAGTTCAAGAGGGCCAGCAAACGAAGAGAAGGATGCGCAGATGTTGTGGGGAAAGGAAGAAGAACAAGCAAGCTAAGGAATTGAGAGCTTCATTTGAGAAGACGAAAGAAGGGTGTACCGCTTATGATGGTCTGAAGGGTCTAAAGAGGTATATCTCTCCTCTTTAGATCCCATACCAGTATAAGAAGTCCAAACTGCCCCACAACAGCTATAGGACCAAATGAGGCCACAAGTTGAGGAAGTAGAAGAATTAGATCTAATGTGACCAGGAGAGTCGCAGCGGCCAATCTTCATAAGCAAGGGCTTGTTATGGGAAATAAAGGTTCATATTATTGAATTGTTGAAAGAATATAGAGATGTGTTTGCATAGACCTACGAAGAGATGCCAAGATTAGATCCCAGTCTCATAGTACATAGACTAAGTATTACTCTTGGAATTACACCTGTTAAGCAAGGACAAAGGGTTTTCCACCTTGAAATTGAAGTGCAAATCAAGTATGAAGTTGAGAAGTTATTGCAAGCTGGATTCATAAGGCCCATTCAACATCCTACTTGGTTCGCCAATATTGTTCCTATAAGAAAGAAGAATAGATGGATAAGAGTATATATTGACTTTTGGGATTTGAATAAGGCTTGTCCTAAGGATGACTTTCCTTTACCAAACATTGATACTCTAATAGATGTGATTGCAAGACATGACTAGTTCTCATTTATGGATGGATTCAGTGGTTATAATCAGTTAAGATGGTAATTAAGGATGTGGAGTGTACCGCCTTTTGGATACTAGTTGGTAATTTTTATTATATTGCCATGCCATTTAGACTTAAGAATGTGGGCACCATTTACTAAAGGGCAATGACTGCTATATTCTATGACATGATGCATGATTTTATGGAAGATTATGTTGATAACATAATCATCAAGTCCAGGAAAGCGCTTGATCACTTAGTTCATTTGCGAAGGGTTTTTGAAAGATGTCGATTGTACAAGCTTCGCATGAATCCTCTCAAGTGTGTCTTTGGAGTGTCTTCAGGAAATTTCCTAGGATTTGTTATCCACCGAAAAGAGATCGATGTTGATCCTACAAAAGTACGAACTATAAGATCGATGCCATCTCCTACTACTTTAAAGGGACTAAAGGCTTTCATGGGAAAGGTCTCCTATATTAGAAGGTTTATACTTACACTTGCTGAGATCTCATACCTATTGCACCAACTTTTAGAAAAAGGAACTTCATTTGAATGGGAACAGGTTCATGAAGAGGCAAATCAAAAGATCAAGACGGTCCTAACCTGCCCTCAGATGATGACCATGTTCGTCAAAGAATTGCTATTGATCTTGTATCTTACTTCTACTAGCAGGTCTATTGGAGTTTTACTTGCGCAAAAGATAGATGGTCAAGAGCGACCTATGTATTATTTGAGTTGAACCCTTCAAGGGAGAGAGATTAATTACCTGGCTTACGAGAAGCATTACCTCATACTGGTATTTGCTATGCAAAAATTATGGCGCTACTTTCTTGCACATAAGGTCAATTTGGTAACTCGTTCAGATCCAATTAAGTATTTATTATCATGGTTGGCTTTATCAGGACAAGTTGCTAAGTGGCTACTCCTTCTTGGACAATTCGATATTTCAGTACAATTCCCCAAAACCATTAAGTCACAAGCCTTAGTCGATTTATTAGAACACTTTCCAAATGCCCAAGGTGTAATTATAGATACAATACTGGTGGAGTTTCATGAAGATTCTTTGATGGTCGAAGCGGATGGTGGGATTTAGGTCCATCACTTTAATGGACTTGACTCATCGAGCTAAGGTGACAAGACCTGAGGAGCCAAGCTCGTAAGTTATTGGATGATCAAGAGAGATTTGGCATGGCAGGCTTGAAGTAGGGTTTGTTGGATCTGTGCATCTGGTCTAACATTTTTCAACTTGGCTCATACTAATAGAATGAGGTCATCTAGGCCTAAGCCTATAAATGAGGCCCATCTCCTAGTCCATTAAAAAAGAAGGGATTGATCCTAGCCCTTGATCGTCATCCAGATCCGACGGACGAGATTAAGGATCATTTTCTATAAATACTCCTCTCCCTCCTTCATTTGGGGGAGAGAGAACTAACACTAATATTGTTACTTTATCGGATTCTTATCATAAAAGATCAAACACTTAAACACTTTAAGAAATATTACCCCGTTCTTCATCATTCATGGAGTTTGATGCCTTCGAGCTTCTCCACCTGTCATCGAAGTATTAGAGCCTCATTGAGATTGTCTATTCCTCCTTCTTACGCTTCTCTCTTGATTATCCCATGTGAGTTACTCAGGTTATTTCCCTAGTAATATGTAGCACGACTTCACACACAGCACGTACATGACACTTGCATCCGTACCCACTCCCCCACATTGTTAAAGCGAAATTGCTTAGCGAACTGTGCTTGGTTTTTCTCAAAGTTGCTCTGATGAGCTATGTGTAATCACTTCTAGTCTAAGATGTACATTTCAGAAGAGTTCCGAACTCATTGTCTAGGGTATGTTATTCTGTTTAAGTTGTGGCCGAACTGAGATAGTGCCTTATGAGCCATTATCCTCCTTATAAGTCATTAGAGTCCTTTGTCTCAACTACGTATGATTGGTCTAAAGGGTTGATTCCTATCATTTACTTAGGTATCAAGAAGATTTGACCTCAAATTTGAAGTGGTCTCCAGTTCCTATTCTTCTAAGGCACCTACGGGATCTTCTTCTTCTGGTCAGTAGGGAATTAGGTCGGACATATTGAAAGTAGAGGAAACACCATAGTCATTAGACAACTCGATTTGGTAGGCGTTGCTATTGATCTTCTTTAGAATCTTGAATGGATCATCAACTCATGGAGATAACTTGTTTTGTCTTAAGTGTAGAAATCATTTTTGGCTAAGGTGAATCCATATTAAGTCTCCTGGCTTGAAAGAAACAGTTCGACAGCTTTGACTACTAATCTCTTGTTATCTTTAATTAAACTTAGCGATCTTCCTTATCATAATTTGGAGTAGCTCTTGCAATTCTTGGGCTCTATTGACTCTAGATTGACTTTTTTCAACAGTTGTGGGGGTACTGATTAGGTATAGGGGGATAATAGGGTTAAAGCCGTAGACGACCTCGAATGGGGTCTTTTTAGTGGTATTATGGACAATTCGATTGTATGCGAACTCTACAATTGGTAGACATAGATCCTAATCCTTTAAGTTCTTTCCCATAATAGCTTTGAGTAAATTGCTTAGCGTCCTGTTCACCACTTTAGTCTAGATATCAGTTTAGGGGTGGTCACTAAAGCTGAACACAAGTTTAGATCCAAAAGTTTAGTTCCACGTCTTCTCCAAAGAGTCTTCCAAAAGTAGCTAAAAAATTTTGTATCTCAATCTAAAATAATAGTTTTTAGCACCTCATATAGTCAGACTACTTCCTGTAGAAACAAATCATCAATATATAAAGGATCGCTAGTTCAATGGCATAGATGAAGTGTATCATTTTGTTGAGGTGGTCTACTACTACAAAGACTGAATCTTTTCCCCTGGATGTTTGGAGCAACCCTAAGACAAAGTCCATGTTGAGATCAGCCTAAGGTAAGGTTGGTGTTGGCAGGGGTATATACTCTCCGTGGAGCTCTCTTCTCCCTTTAGCTCTCTTGCACACCTCACAACTTCCTATTACCTTATGGACTTTTTTGGCTAAACTATGCCAATAAAAGTTTTCTTTCAACAGATTGGCTATTTTGGGCTCTTCGAAATGACCAAATAATCCATGATTATTAGCTTTTCTCACTAATAGCTCACGTATGGAACAATTTGGTATACACAGCCTTCGGTCCTTGAACAGATGGCCATCCCTAAGATAATATCCTCCAATAGCAACTCTTTTTTGGCACCGCTTTAGAATGGGACCAAAATGAGGGTCATGAGCATATTGATTGGTGATAAGTAGAAATCATACCAACTTTTTCTGCAAAGTGGTTAGTAAGGTTTATCGATGTGATAAAGCATTGGCAACTACGTTGGCTCTTCCTTTCTTGTGCTAGATCATATAGGAGATACCCTTTATAAGCTCTAGCCACTTGGCTTACCTCTTTGAAAGTTTATTTTTAACTTCTAAGATGCTTTAATGACTCATGGTTAGTGTACATAACACACTTTTGTGGTGGTAAGTAGTGTTGTCACATAGTAAGAGCTCAAAAAAGGGGGTAAAACTCTTTCTTATACACAAAATAATTAAGGGTAGCACCACTAAGCTTCTCACTATGGTAGGTGATGGGTCATCGTTCTTGCATTAGGATGGCACTAATTCTAATGTTGGACACATCACATTCCAACTTAAAGGGCTTATTAAATTTTGGTAATGATAAAACAAGGGTGTAGGTGAGTTTCCCTTTTATCTCCCTAAAGCTCTATTTAGCTTGGTCGATCCATCTGAACCCATCACTCTTCTTTGTTAGCTCGATCAAGGGGGTAGCTATGGTACTAAAGTTTATAATGAATCCCCTATAAAAAGAAGCTAGGCCATGACAACTTCGAACTTCAATGACATTCTTTGATGTTGGCCACTCTAAAATAGCTTTGATCTTTTCCTCATCTGCTCAGATTCCTTTCCTTAACACTATAAACCTAAGAAAAATCACTTCATATTGGCAAAATGTACACTACTTCAAATTCCCATATAACTTCTCAGCTCGTAAAATATCAAAAACTGCTTTGAGATATTGAACATGGTTATTTAGGTTGATACTGCATACTAGTATGTCATCAAAGTACATGACCACACATCTTTCGATTAGAGGGCGCATCAAATGGTTCATTAATCACACGAATGTGCTTGGTACATTAGTAAGTCTAAGTGGTATAACCAATCATTCATAGGGATCATGCCTAGTCTTAAAGGCAGTCTTCTACTCATCACCTGGTCTCAAGTGAATTTGGTGATAGCCACTTCGCAGATCAATCTTTGAAAATATTTTAGTGCCATGAAGCTCATCCAACATGTCATCGAGCTTTAGTATTAGGTATTTGTACTTGATAATGATATGATTGACTATTTGGTTATCAATGCACATATGCCATGAACCATCTTTCTTTGGGACGAGCAAAGCTAGTATAACATAAAGGCTTATGTTCTCCCTCATATATCCTCGCTCTATGAGCTCATCCATCTATCTTTTTAGCTCGGTAGCTTGCTTAGGCTGCATTCTACAAGCAGGTCATTTGGTAGGGCAGTACCTACCTACAAATCAATATAGTAGTCTATGCTTCAGACTGGGAGTAGTCCTTCGGAAAGTTCCTAATAGGTCAAAAAACTCATCAATCAACCTTCGGATTTCATCTAAGATATCTTTTATATCTTTCATCTCTAGTAATCTTCTAATCAACAAAAACATAGGCTCATCAAGCTTCTTAACAGCTCAGAGTTCTCTTCTGCTCATTACTAGGGCCTTCTTCTTACTTGCTTAGGTGAGCTAACTATGAGTCTCATTTACTTACGTTTGGGTCATAGGTTGCAACACAATCTTCTTTCCATCCTTAACAAAGGCATAAGTATTCTTGTATCCGTTGTAAGTAACATGTCGGTCGAATAACCAAGGTTGTCTAAGTAATAGATGTGAAGCCCTTATGGGGATGACATTACACACTACTTCATCTTTGTGCACACTCTTAATACTAAACAATATAGTTACCTGTTCAATCACATTTAAAATACCCTTATCATGAAGCCAATGTAGCTTATAAGGTTGGGGATGCTTAGAGGTTAGTAGACCTAACCTCTGTACGAAGAACTGTACAACTACATTAGTATAACTTCCTCCATCCATTATGATGGTGCATAATTATCCTTTGATGGTACACTTAGTATGGAATAAATTTTCCCTCTAATCTTCTTCAGAGTTCAATAGGGAACTTAATACTCATCTCAGTACTAAGGTCATCACTTCTCCCTAGTTGGCATAGAGACAAGTCTCTGCTTCCTCTTTAGGCTCGCTTTCGTAGGTACTATCCACTATATCTCCTTGGAGCACCATGACATGTTAGTTGGGATACTCAGCAGCTATCTGTCCAAAAACTAAGCATTTAAAGCACTTCACCTCGCTGGTCTTCTATTTGGAGGCTTACCTTCTTTCATATGTCCTTAGGGTTGGTAACTACAGTTTAGCTTGGCTAGCTTGCTCAATGATTGTTAGGTTGGTCATTCCTCTCCTTGGCTCGTTATGGCCTCTTCGGTTGGGCTAGAACAAGTCGATGCGGAATAGGGACTCGGGAGAATATTGGTCCAGGTTGGCTTAGAGTACTTTTTCTCTATTTTTTGACCCTCTACGTGATCTTAACTACTTCCTCTAATGTATAGGACCTCTACACTTCCACAATATTGCGAATCTCATATTTAAGTCCAAAAATGAACCTCGATACTGTGGAAGCCTCTAATTCTTCCACGTCAGTTCGGATCATAAGCATCTGGAACTCTCTCACATAATCATCAATAGACCGGCTTCCTTGGTGAAGTTCTCACAACTTTGCAAACGTATCATATAAGTAGGTCTTGGGTACTGATCTACCTTCAACAACCTCTTCATCTCTTCCCAGGTTCTCATACCTCATCTTCCATCCCTTTCTATGGCTACATTCAGATTTTTTCATCACATAGTGGCATACCTAATAAATTTTAGTGAAGCAAGTTAGACCCTGACAGCATTTGTATATGCAGAACAATCAAACACCTTCTCAACCTTCTTTTCCCACTCCAAGTATTCATTTGCATCTTTACTTCCATCGAAGGATGGAATTTAGATCTTAACATAGTCAAGTCTTTAAGGAGCTCAACATCTTTACTCTTGTGCTTGATATTACTCATCCTCTTTTTCTTCCCTTTTGTTAGTCTCCACATCTACTTCCTTGTCATCCTCTTCTATCTCTTCCAACTCCAACCTTTGTCTAATAACTCAATCTGTGACTCCTTTAACTCGAGGGGGTCGAATTAGGCAATTAGCTTAGTTACCTTAGCCATAGCGTCTCTTAAGAGCATTTTTTGGTGAGTTATGGAATTGTACACCCTAGGGTTGTTATTTGTTGACTTGTATTATGGCAACAAGACTCTCAACAAGATTTGTGAGTCGGTCAAGCTTATCATCAATTGACCCTAGAGTATTACTACCATTATGACCATGACCAAGTTGATCACCATTACTTTAGTAACTAATAACACCTTGAACATTTAAATCTGATATGGTATAATACTTCTCGAATGGATTAACAATACAATATGTAGAAAATACTGCTACCTTATTATCCAAAACTTCAATTAACACACTTTAACAACTTCAACACCCAATAATCACTCAAATAGGAAGAAAATGAGCTTACTCTGTTTTCGTAGTGAAAATAGAGTAAAAATAGAGTAATAATAGACTATACTTACCAATACACAAATCTTTACTACACAGCTCATGACTTTAAACTTACTCCACATGAACATACTGAAGTAGCTATAGAAGAAACATAGCAGCCACAAACAATAAACACTAACCAAAACTTTATTGCAACTTCACATATTCCCTTTCGGAACTATGCTTTGATAACAACGAAGCTAATGCATCTCTAAGGTTGGATACATGGAGGAGCATCATAACGTAAACAAACCGAAAGAAAATGAAAGAAACGTTAGCAAAGTCTAGGTAGCTACCAACTGGATATGACATACTAATCAATCCTACTTAGCCTACAATCCACCAGATATGACGTACCGATCTGAACTATAAGATCACTCATCACTACTCCTTACTAAAGGGAATAAATAAGAGTTAAGGGTAAATGAGAATACTAGGGTTGCTTAAAAGGAAACTCGTATATTTTGATGATAAAAAAAAAAGGTGTGTTTGTGTACAACAAATGGGGTATTTATACTAGCCCTACTAGGGTTACAAGCATATATGAAAAAGACAAAAAGGGCAATTTACAATTAGGATACATGAATAATACTAAAAATGATAAAAGTGACAAAGATTATTATGTACGGAAAAGTAAAGAATCTTTTTGGAATGTTGTGCCAAAAGATACATATTACATGGTGGCTAGTCATTGGTCGCTTTAGAATATAGTATAACTCAGTTGAAATGAAGGAAAAGAGAGTATGTAGTCAAAGTTGACTTGATCTAGATCAGGTTGGTCCTTAACCATTCAGTTACCAATAAATATTCACCTCAGGTTGGGATCAGATCTTGGATGGTTTGAAAGCTCAACTTCGAACAGTTGAGGTTAGTATGCTTAAATGTTGTCAGGATTAGGGTACGATTGTTTAATAGGCAAGCATGCTTGCCCAAAGGGTCAACACATCTGCTTAGTAGTTTTGGAGATAATGTTGCGCGAGAGAGCTCAATATTTAGGTTGGCAATATAGTAAATTATGGAGGTTGAAATAGAAACTCTTACCTTAGATAGGGTTACGAGCCATTATCTTGCTCGTGAGTCCTTAAAGTCCTCTAGGTTGATTGTACATGATTGGTCTAAAGGGTTGATTCTTATCATTGACAGATATCATTTTTCAACATGCTTTTGATCAAATCAAGTCGAAAATCAAAGCACAATTGAGATCTTAGCACTACGATTTACGTTACGCCCTAAACCAAGGAGTTGTAATAGCCTTGCTGTATAAACTAACCTAAGCTACAAGCTAGTCACTTTAGTTGCTAACGTTGGTATAGGTTACACCAGGCCTTTACTACTCCATAGCTTTAAGTCATCTAATTCAGTATCTGTTTGGTATTGACCTTTTGTACAATTTTCTGAAATAGCTATTGAAAGGGCTCTTATGGTGTAAAAGCTTGAAAAGAAATAAAGTTTTATAAATAACTTTAGAAAAATAAGATAATAAAGATTTATAAAAGTTTACAGGTTTATAGAACACAGTACATGTATTAATAATTGAAAACTAAAGGATTACTTAAAGAGACCCTATTAGTTTTCCTTGAGGTTAGCGAAGTCGATAAACAAAATAAGACTCCAGTTAATTGGTCTTGAATCTCACTCCCTAACCCCATTCTCTACACTTTTGGAACTTAGAATAGCATTGGTGTATCTATTGGGAAATCTATAAAACAGCTATAGGGGTATAAGTGACAACTTGCTTAGTAAGTGGGACAGAGACAATAGTACATATCTAATATCAAGCAACTAGGGTTTTTAAGTAGGGTTAATTAGATGCAATGTATGTTTAAGCAAATGTCATTGCAAGATGTTAACTGGTCGTTGCTAGATAAGATAAATTGCACTCACTCTAATTCATGTTTCGAGGAGTTTAATGCCGTGCACTTGATGGATCAAAACCAAACTAGGGCTTATGCAATAGAGGAGCATGCTTTATTCGAGACTACCTTCGAACCACGATCCCAACCTTGTTATGACCTCTTCTCTTATCACTTAGTTTGACTAAGGGTGGAGAAACGACCATTTTTTCTATCCTCATCAAAGGTTCTATGTTTAGCCTTAGAAACCTAATTGTTTCCCTTAGTAGGTTAGGATGCAAGTCCAGTTAGAAGTTAGGCCAAGCTTTAGTTAGATTGTTTTTTGGGTTGATCAAGCAATTTTAAACAGTTTAATCCTACAACATCATAAGTAACTAATACATAAAATTCAGCACTCTAAATAGTAAAACTTTATTCATGCATATACATTACATACACACAGGCAACTAATTTATTATCATAACCAAGACACATACTAAGGCCTCCAAGTATCCTTAAATAATACCTTAAAGTGCGGTAAAGCATTGATCCTACTTACTTATACACGTGACACTCGATGGTCTTGATGGTTGATCTCATTTGCTTCAGTTTTCCCTTAAATATTCATTACAATGACTTTAGTTTCATTTAAGTTTAAGGTAAATGAATTCATGTAAATAGTTTAAGTGTGGTTAAGACTTATCTTTAGCAAGTTGTGTAAGGTTAATATTAAGTTCCAACTTGCTATTGAAGTTTTTAAATGAGGTTCTGAAAGCTCACCTAATATTAAGTTTTGGTCTTAGAACTTTTTGATGAAGTCTCTAAATGTGTGTTTGTAGACTAGTAACCCTCTATCTAAGTCTCTGATTTTATCCTAATTATACTGCTTGCTCCATATAAATCTCTGAACAAGCCTTTGAAGCCATTTCCTTTAAGTATTCCACACCATTCAATCCTTGATGAAGTCCCCATAGCCACTTCAATTGCATTCCCATTACTAAATACTTCCTAAAAAAGTCTATGATAAGGTATAGTTGAGTCTCTCTTACTATCCAACTTTCTGATAAACTCTTTAAACAAGAAATTAAGTCCCCTCTTTACAGACCAACCCTTTAAGGATGTCGCTAAAGTATTTCATCTAAGGCTCCTAAGCCAGCCAGCCCTCTAGTCAAGTCTCTGAAGTCATTACACTCATACTTCTTTCACTAAACAACTCCTTAAATGAGGTTCCAACATATTTAGAATTAAATTCCTTTCATCTACCAACCTTCTGAACATGTTTCTAAAGTTATTACAACCATGCTTCTTTTACTAAATATCATCCTAACCAAGACTCCAACATAGTTATATTTAAGGTCCCTACACTAGTTATGCTTCTAATTACACATTTGTACTAGGATTTTAAGTCACTCTTTTACTAGATCAATCATCTGAAGAACTCTTTGAATAGTTTAGATGTACAAATTTGCTCAAAGTGACTCACTCCACCATCTTATTATAGTTTAGAAATATTATAAATCATGATCATACAATAATTCCATCATGCCTATAATCACTATATTACTCAAACTTCCAAACCTTCATTTTTCGACTTTAGTAGTTGAAACCTACAACTAGTAGTAGGTGCGTAGTTCAATTTTTCTTAAAATCCCCTTAACTCTAGATCATATTTTACAGTAGAACATAACTCAATGAACTTCATAATTGGTACAAATTGATTTTCTCAAAGTTAATTATACAAAATCTTTAAAAAATAACATTTTTCACTAAATTTAGAGGCTAAAAAATTACTAGAAATTATGGAAAATATTTTTGGCCGATTTTTTTTTCATAAAATCAAAACATGTAGCATAGGGAGGTTCCAAAAAAATTTTAGTTTCAAAATAGCAATAGTAGGGTTATTTTAAACCATTTTGAAAATTGTTTAGTTTTACATGATTTATTAAGCAGATCATATACTTACTTGAAATTTGTACAAACTAATATTTTTCTTGAAAAGTATATGTAAAAATATTTCAGAATAATTTTTTTCCAGAATTTTTGGATGTAATTTAATATTTTTATGAAATATAGAAAATCGGGTGAAAAATCGGGGCTCACTAGAAGTTCGCTGTTTAGCCACTAGCGACCACCCCTACTTGTTGACCCAATTGGGCGTTGCTACCTCTGTTGGGTGGTGTTGGTGGTTCGTTCCCAAGTCATGTGTAGATGTCTCCTCCACTACTTTGCTCGGTTTATCCCATTCTCTATTAATTTTTCCCAAAATTTCTCTTTCAAGTTTTTCCTCCCTTCTTAATTTTTCTAGAAAACGTAAGATGTTGAATAATCCTATAGAGAACTATAGTGAAATTTCTACAGTTGTTAGGATGCAAAGTGATTTATTTTCTCTCTCATAAGGTTTTTATACTCCAAATTCTTGCATGGTTTAGGTGTCTTAATTTTATGTTCTTACTCTAACATTTGTTACAGAACTTGATACATCTAAAGCCACAAAAATCTACTGTCCTTACCATTTTGTTATGATTTTAGCTATTTTTCCTAATTATTTTAAGTTAGTTTTATATAATTTCCGGTATTTTAGGCATTGTCGAGTATATATTTATATATAACAATTACATCCGGGACGTACGTACTATTTATATGTATTATTTTATATCATTTTAAAAGTTTTATAGTGTAAATAATTTATCCCTAAATTTTATTAGCTTTTGCTACTTACTTTACACATTAAAGGTAAGTAAATCATAATATAATATAATTTAGTAAAATTGACTATTTTTAGCTATAATATTATTATTTTATTATATTTCTATATTCTAGACTCATGATGTGCCATTTGTTTAACTCCTATAATATAAATGTGAATTATCATCTTAATCGGCTAACTTCCATATACGCCTTAAATTACTAGCTTGGAATATCTATATGAAACTACGGGGCTCATAATTTATAGGCTTTCAATAATCAACTCGTTTAGGTCAATAGAGTAATTTCTCTTCCAATCTAGATTTGAGATGATGAACACATTGTGGTAGATGAGGTGGATTTTCTAGTTGTCAAGTGTCAGTTTCCATATAATATGATCATGGGTTGACCATGTTAACATTTATTCGACATGGTCCCTTCCACTATGTATTTCAAGGCCAAATTTCCTACTCTTACTAGAGTCGATGTACGTAAAGGGGACCAATAATTAGCAAGATCCTTGTATATAAGGGCACTATGTCAAGAAGAAATTCTTAAAGTTGAAACCTATTTGAAACAAAAATCAGTTGGCATAGAAAATGCCAAGGAAGAGATAGAAGAAATTCTATTAGGAAATGATCCTGGAAAGATGACAAAGATAGGGAAACCTTTGCCGGCAGACATTTACCAAAGTTTGATCAACTTTTTACAGGACAATGTCGATGTCTTTGCATGGTCTCCCTCAAATATGCCAAGCATCCTTAGAGATGTTATAATACATAAATTTCAAATCGATCTTAATGCGGAGGTGATTTAGTAGAGGAAAAGGCATTTTGCTCCCGAACAGTAGGCAGCCATAGAAGAAGAAGTCCAAAAGTTGCTAAAGATAGGGTTTATAAGGGAAGAGCCTTATTTGACTTGGCTAGCCAATTGTGTGCTAGTTAAGAAGTCTAAAGGCCAATTGTATGCTAGTTAAGAAGTTTAAAGGCAAGTGATGTATGTGCATAGACTTCATGGATTTAAATAATTCCCCTTCCAAAGATTGCTTCCCCTTGTCAAGAATAGACCAAATTGTTGACTCAACAGCTAGACAAGCCTTATTATCTTTTATGGATTCATTTTCCAACTATAATTAAATCAAAATGGATGAGGTTCATACATCATTCGTCACTAACTTTAGGATGTACTGTTATACGGTGATGCTCTTTCCATTTAAAAAACATTAGCATGACCTATCAACAGTTTGTCACTAAGATGTTTAAGTCTTAGATTCACCGTAATGTTGAAGTATACGTTGACGATATGATAATGAAAAGCATAATAGAAAGTCTGCATCTTATGGATCTTAAAGAGACATTTAGCACTTTGAGGAGATACAATATGAAGCTAAATCCATAGAAATGTATTTTTGGTGCTACTTTAGGAAAATTTTTAGGTTATATGGTCACCCAGCGTAGCATTGAAGCAAACCTAAGGAAGATTGATGCCATTTGGAACTTGAAGTCTATTTGCACAATTAAGGAAGTTTAGGAGCTAATTAGGCAGATAGCCACCTTAAATAGATTTGTATTGAAAAGTATTGATAGATATGCCGAATTCTTTAAAATCTTAAAGAATCTGAAAGATTTCAGGTAGACGAATGAATGTGAAAATGTGTTCGTTGAGCTAAAGGAATTTCTTGGATCACCACCAATACTATTGACACCTTTTCTAGAAGAGAATTTGTATTTATATTTGCTAGTCAGTAGCCAAGCACTTTCCTCTATCTTAGTTTGAATAAAAGGTAGAGAGCATTGGTCAATTTATTACGTGAGCCATGTTTTGTAAGGGCTGAAACACCGATATATGAAAATTGAGAAATTTGTATTGGTAGTGGTTTTCTCGGTAAGAAAGTTAAAGCTATACTTTAAGACATATCAAATTGTTGCTCTTACTAATCAGCCCTTACAACAAGCTTTACAATGACCAAGCTCCTTAAGGCAGATGATAAAGCATGCTCTAGAGTTAAGTGCCTATAGTGTACAGTACAAACCTAGAACAGCATTAAAAGCTCAAGTATTGGCAAATTTTGTGGCTAAATTCATTGGTGAAGAAGACGGCATAGAGATGATCGAGAAGTTGATATGGAAACTATATGTCAATGACTCCTCTGCTAAGGAAGGACGCGGTATAGATCTCATTCTATAAGGACTCCATAATGTGAAAGTTAATGACGCTTTAAAGTTTAGGTTTCTAACCAGTAATAATGAAGCCGAATATAAAGCCTTAATAGTTGTACTCAAATTAGCAAAGGAAGTTAGTGTTGAAATGGTTGGAAGTTTCTTTTTACTCACAACTTGTTGTGAATCAAGAGAAAGGGAGTTATGCAGTAAAAGAAGAAGTAATGAGCAAGTACTTACTAAAAGTATAAATGCTCATGGAAGAGTTTTAGTCCTTTTCAATTGAGAAAATACCAAGAAGTAGAAACATTGCTGTCGATAAGTTGTCAAAGTTAGCCAGTATAGCACTCTCCGATTTAAATTACAAGCTCTTTATTGAGTATCTTTCCAATAAGAGCTTATAAACTATTGAGTAGAGTTGCGAGTTGGCTCCCTACTTAAAGGAGAAGTCTTGGATGAACCTAATCATGGACTAGTTGAAGGACAGTGCTCTTCTTGATGATAGAAAAGATGCTCAAAGGTTGATTTATCAAGTTACAAATTATACATTGATAGATGATTGATTGTACAAACGCAGTATTTCTCAACTTTACCTTTATGGCCTTCCACTAAAGGACACACAACGAATACTATCTAAATTACACAGCGGTATTTGCAACAACCATGTGAAGGGTCAAACCTTGTATGTCTATGTATTGCGACTTGGCTATTATTAGCCGATTATGAAGGAAGATGCTAGATTTTCTATTTGACAATGTTCTCAATGTTAGAAACATGAGGCATTGAGATATGCACCTTCTACTAAACTGCATAGCCTCACCAGTCCCTAACCCTTTGCTTAATGGGGATTAGACATACTCAGACCATTCCAAAAGTCTATAGCCTAGTGGTAATTTGTCATAGTTACTGTGGATTATTTTACAAAGTAGGCGGAGGCCGAAGCAATTACTAGAATCACTGAACAGAAGGTTGAAGCTTTTGTTTTCAACTTTATCATATCAAGATTTGAGGTTTCATTTATGATAATCACTAGTAATGGATCATAGTTTGATAATAACAAATTTTAGGTATTTTGTGAGAAATATGACATTCATCTAAATTACATGTCAGTGGCTCATCCTTAAACCAATGGGTAAGCAGAAGCCTTTAATAAGATCATCTTGCATAGTTTGAAGAGGAAAGTTAACCAAGTTAAGGGTAAAGGGGTTGACGAACTGTTGAGTATCTTATGGGGGTATAGAACTACCTATAAGACTTTAATAGGAGAAATGCCCTTTAGGCTAGCATATGGGTAGAAAGTTGTACAATTAATTGAATTAGATCTACCCAATCTTCATACGCAAAACTTTGACATAATGGCCAATCAAGTCGGTCTTATAGCCAATTTGGACACGATCAAGGATATAAGAGATGTTGTAAGGGCGAGAGTTGCTGCATATTAGCATAGAGCAACTAGATAAACAAGGCAAACTTGGTGCAAACTGGGAGGATCCTATTAGGGTTTGGGAAGTCATAGGCTAAGAGACCTATTGACTAGAAAGGTTGGATGGGACAATCATCCCTTGAGCATGGATTATCAAGACTTTAAAGCTTTATTTTTCCTAGTACTTTTGATGTTATGGTTTATTTCTATTTTAAACCTTGTAAGGCAATGACCTACATCTTGTTTCAACTATGAAATGTTTGTTTCAACTATGAAATGTTCATTTCAAGTTTGAGTATCATAACTTCTCGTCATTGTCATTCCTGATCAATGCATGATTAATGGAGTAATAAAGTTATAATTATATAGCAAACCAACTAGTATTTAATGAGTTCAGACCTATAATGGTTAACAAACTTAATAATTATTGACAAGAAAAGTCAATTCTTATTTGAAATATGCTAAGAAGCTAGAAAACAATCTCTACTATGCCTGCTAATAAGTAATCTCATGGCTAAAAAAAGGAAGTACACTAGTTTATGTCCTATGTGACTAAGGAACGTTATGTCTTCAAAAAGACATCTAATATGCTTAGAAAAAAAAGTGTTGAAAACTAATAACTTGTGCATGAAATAAAACACATCGAAAACTAATAACTTGTGCATAAAATGAAATGTACAAGAAGCAAAGGGCTTAAGGGCTGAATATCACATTACAATAAATGATTAGTTTCCTAACCATATTTAGTCCATACAACATATACAAAAATAAAGTATAAATTAATAGAATTTCAAAAGTTCGAAACATTCTTTTTCTTTGATTAGGCGAAAGTATTGTCTTGATTAGAAGAAGATGGGACCTTCTTGGAGCTTACTTCTTTCTCAGCATTAGGGTTTTGGAGTAGGTGGATGTCTCTTTAAGAATGTAGAGAGTCTCCTTAGATGATTGTTCCTAATCATTGATAAGAGCTTCAACATTGGCTTCATCACTGTCACCTTGCCCTATTGCTAGCATTATTATCATCAATGTCGGCAAAGTCTAAATATGAAAAGTCATAGTCAGGGTGAACATTCAAAATCTCCTTTCTTGCCTATTGGACACCTTGTAGAAGCTTCTTCTTCAGCAGTCTCTCATATTGCTGATTGGAAATCATGATTTCTAGTACCTTCTCTATTGAGGGCTTCTTCTTCGTTGCCTCCTTTAATTTAGCAACACAAGACTAGAGTTTGGAGCCGTTTATCTCCAACTCTTTTATTTGCATCCTTAGCTTATCCTCCTTATCACTCATTAAGTTGATTCTTCGACCTAACCCTTAGCACTTCTCTCGCTTCTAGCGAAGCTCCTCTTTTAGGTCCTCAATCTTCTTATACTACTCTTCACTCTTGGCCTTAAGGCTTGAGACTTCATTGACCATCAAGGAATGCGCCAACTTTTCGGTTAAAAGTTCTTCTTGAAGTTTCCTGGCCTTTATCTCAACCTTAATTCTCATGCTTTCGATCGCGACAGTCTAAGCCTTTGAGGAGTTGTATACTTCCTCAACCTTTTATAATAAGTTAACAAAGATAGATAAGTCATCTACTTTTCAACAGAGTAGCAACATATAAATATTACCTTCTTCATTTCTTTGTTGGCTTCATCTAGAGCTATTAAAACATGGCTGCTAATTTGCATGTAAACAAGATTATGTCATCAATAGAACACGAGTTGTAATTAAAAAGGTGATTGGTACTTACATTGTACAACTTGGCAGCAAAATGTCCTTTATTACAATTGCCCACTTTATTAACATCTTTCTTTGCAATCTCCTTATTGTTAGGGAGAATGACTTATTTTATTAGGGCTAAGGACTTTAGGGATAATGACTTATTTTATTAGGGCCAAGGATTTCGTCCTATCACATAAGGCTGAGTCAGTGTGTAGGATGTTCTAGCTCCAACATGGTATAAAGTACTTACCCATCTCACGGTTAGGAACGAACTCAGAACTATTGATGCCAAGAGCCTTATTCCTCATAGCTTCCTTTGAACTCTCATCTAAGGCTTTGAATTTCTTAGATAGAGGTTGGATGGTAAACTCCTTCACACTTCTTTTCTTAGGACTTGGGTCATTGCCCGTTTAGCTTGATGGTTCTTATAGACACACCATTTTTGTCCCTTTGTAATTTAAAAATTTTTAAAATAGGGTAAAGGGTCTTAATTTAGAAAAAAATTAAAAAAATACAAAAAAATAGAAAATTTAGAAAAGTACAAAAAAATTGAAAATTTAGGAAAATCACAAAAATAGAAAGTTTACAAAAATCACAAAAAGTAAAAAATTTAGAAGAAAAATACAAAAAATAGAAAAAAGATAGATTAGGGATTTTTTAATTTAGCCATAGTTTTTTTTTTTATCTTAAATAATAAAAAAGAGGAGAGAGATATTGGGCCTAGGCTTAGATTTAAATCTAACCCAAGCTAACTTGGTCTATTTATGTAATTTAATTGCATATATAGATAAGGCATAGGCCAATGGCTTGACTGTTCCATACTTTGACTTGTACTCGAGTTTAACACAAAGGTCTTAGGTTCAAATCTTGCCATGGGCACAAAGTACCTTTTATTTTTCTTCACAAAATACACCTGCCACATGTTAAAAAATGATCGGGCTACTTATTTGGTTGTGACATGTGGTGCTTCGTGATTGGACCATAAGCTAATGTGGTGCCACATCAGCCATGTCATCTACGCGTCAAGCCATGTGGTATGATACGTATCATATACACTTTGGCTATCATGACACCATTTAACCCCAAGGCTAACGTGGCACTACATAAGTGCTACGTTAGCATCATTTTCCCCACTTTTCTCTTCTTTCCTTTCTTTTCTTCAAAAATTATAATGCTTTTCTACTTTGAGTAGCTTACTTTCAAATAATTTTTGACCTCTTTTTCTTCATGATTTTACCAAATTAATAGGGAAATCACAAAGACCACTTGGAGTACTTTATATTGTACCTAAAAACTTGACTAGATTCACACATTTAGGTACTCAAATTGATTATTGGAAATTGAAAAAAACATAAATTCTCGAATTTTCCTTCTCCTTGAACTTCCTTGATTTAAGCTCTTTCAATGTGATTTGAAGCTTTTACTAGATATCTAGGGTAAGATTGAGCACCCAATATAATTAACATGAATTCATGCCTAAATTAAAAGTCAAATCATCGACCATCCTCCCTCATTCAACCTTAGATTAATGGCATTTAATCACCTCCCATGCTTAATTCGAGCTCCAACAATATATATAGAAGCTCAAATAAGCATTCTGTAACGGGCCCATTCTCTCCCTAACTCTTTCTTCAAACTCTCAAGCTCTCTTTCACTCTACTACTATTGTTCTCTCTCTCTCTCTCTCTCTCTCTCTTTGTATTGCTCTCTCTCTTCATCCACTTTTGAGTAATGCTACCACTATAGCCGAATCCCCTTGGACCTTAGCTTCCTAACATGACTAAACCTAACCATTATCGTGACCTTTGAAGCCTCTATCAAACCAACCCCGATCCTCCACCACTAAACCCTAACCACCGTGCTTCCTTACCACTCTAGTTACTGCTCTAAGCTGAAACAACTACATCACACACCTTATTGTGATCCAAAACCTAAATCCCAACCAAGACTCTAGTAACCACCATTATACTCAACTAATCACCACTGTTAACTACTAAACTTCAACCACCACTAGACCACTTCCATTAGCTGAGGCACTCAACCCACCCCTTTAAGTCTAATCTAAAACTCACAAAAGTCTCCTCTCTTGTTTGTTTTGGTGGCCAGATCAAATTGAACTACCCCCCTACGAACCATTGTTCTCTTCTCCAACAGCGATAACTACCTAAAACTATCATGCCCCAAACTAAAGAGTCATAATAGCCCCGTGTGTAAACCAACCTACACTAGAAGCTAGCCACTTTAGCTGCTACAATATATATAGCCTACACAAGGTGTTCACCACTCTACTGCTAAGAAGCGTCTTATATAGTACTTGGTAGAAATCACCCTGTGGTGTAACTTTTCAAAATAGTTATTGAAAAAAGGTTTATTGCTTAAATATTTGAGGAAAAATCGAGTTTTATAAGTAGTAAGAAAAATGAAACCTTACATTTTGTAAAAATTGCAAGAATTAAGTTGTTACAAGAAGATATAATATCTATGAAAATTCTACTAAAATCTACAAGCCTGTAGAGCATGGAATAAATCTCATTAGCTGAAAACTAAGGGTCACATAAGGAGACCCTATTAGTTTTCCTAGAAGTTAGTACCATTAATAAACCAAGTAGAAATTTAGTCAAGTAATCTTGAATCTCATTCCTTAACTTCGTTCTTTAGTCTTTTGAAACTTCGAATAGTACTGGTGAATCTACTAAGGAAACCTGCAAAATAGCTATAAGGGAATGAGTGACAACATACTCAGTAAGTAGGGTGGAGACAATAGTATATATTTGACATAAAGCCACTAGGGTTTTGAAGCGAGTTCAATTAGATGTAGTACATGATTAAGCAAATGCCATTGTACAGCGTTGATTGGTCATTGTAAGATTAGAGAAATTTTACCCGCTCTAATCCAAGTTTCGAAGAGTTTAATGCCTTACACTTATGAATTTAGTAACCAAACCGAGGCTTGTGCTATGGAGAACATACTTTGCTTAAGCCTACCTTTGAACTACGGATCTCAACCTGGTTGTGACCTCCTCTCTTGTCAGTTAGTTTGACTCATGGGTAAGGAGAGGACTATTTTTGCTATCCTCAACGAAGGTGGTTCGAGTTTGGCCCACACTTCTTCATTGTTTTTCTCCTAGTAGGTTGCGATGTAAGTTTGATTAGTAATTAAGCTGAGTTTGTATTAGATTGCTTTTGGGGTGATCAAGCAAATTCAAATAGTTCAAAGCATATAATATCATGAAGTAATCAATACGTCAATCCAACACTCAAATAGCATAATAGCATTTAAGAACACACGCTACATGCGCACATGCAACTAACTTACAACCACAAATAAGACATATACTAAGGTTTCAAAGTATTCTTAAATAATAATTCAAAGTGTGGTGATGCTCATCTTCTTCATATGTCACTCGGGTCTTCCTTTATTGTTCCTAAATTTAATATGCCATCTTTAGTTTCCATACAATATATTACAAATGTGTTCATTATGAACATTTAAGTATGTTTTCAATTGTGTTAGGTAAGTTTTCTAAGATCTTTATTAGATATTAATTAAATAGGGTACATTTTGATCAATGTTTTGACCTAATACAGATTACTACCCAATAGTTTTTGACCCTAATTCTGACTTTAGTAAATTCTTAGAAGGTATGATCAGGTAACTTTCTAATCTATTCTTTAACTTCTAATGATCTAATATTTAGTACGAACTATCTTCAAACTTCCAATTATGCTACACTTTGCATCTTTCATTGAACTACTTTCTGACTTAGGTTTTGACCCGACCTTGTAGTCTTGTTATTATCTAAGTGACTTTTGACTCATGTTCTGACTCTAATAAAGGTATATAATTCATATACAAATCATTGGTTGATCTATTATCGGACTCTTAGTGTGGTTAAAGATATTCAATACTAAACAACATTTTGACCTAGTTTCTAACCCTTGGTCCAAAATTAGATTCTTATTTAAGAAGTTTCTAACTTATGGTTTATTCTTTAGAGATAGTCTAGAGTCTAACAATGGCCACTTTTTTTTTTTTTAATCCAAATCCAATTTCTAGTGTATTTAACATATTCTTACTAAGTTACATTCTAACTTACCTTCTAACGTAGTTTTTGACCCTACTATTACTAGTACATCTAACTACTTCATAGATACTCCATTTGCCTTACATTTATAGAAATCTAAACCTTACATATATAGTAAGAATCAATTAATACTTCAATCATCCACTTCCCTTCTTCATTATATTATCCATTAGTTTACAAGTGTACTAAATACTTGGAAAATTGAACTCTTAATAAAAAATTATTCATTTTCACCAAAAATCATCATTCTTAAACTCATATTAAACCATTTGTAGTTACTGTATGTGGAGAAATTTAGGGTATACCATAGTATTAAAAAATTTCATCAATCTCTTATAGCAAAATAACCTATCTTATATACTGTTTAGAGGGAAACAGAATTTTCTCAAAAACCTAACGACTTAATTTTTAAAATTTGACTGTATAACATCAAAATAGAACATCTTAGGAGTATATCAATAAAATTTCAAGTTGAAACTACATAAATTAGTCTTTCAAAAACCTAATTGAAAATTGTTGCATAGGTTTTTTTCTTAAGCACTTTATATCTACACTCAAATTTTTGAAAATTTGATTAAAGTTTTGAATTCCTCATGCAAAAATAAGTAGGAAAACCAAATTTCAAAAATTTTGGAGTTCATTTGCTATTTTTCTCAAATTTTTATTTAAATTGAGGAAACTAAGTACTTACTGGAAATATAAAGCTCTAACCACCTCTAGAGGAAAGGGGTTTAGCCAGTCTAGTCACTAGCCACTCCTTCAAACCACCATCTTGTTTTACTTCTAGTTGATCACTTTCCTTAGGATCTCAAAAATCCCCTCCTTCGTGCACTATGTTTTTTCTAATTTCGTTTTCCTCATTTTCTCACTTTAAAAATATTTCCAACCTTACAATTGACTAAGCTTTGTCTAGAATGATGGTCTCATTTTTTTTTTTTTATAGTCTTCTTTGATTTATCTTTGATTTTTACTACTTAAGGACATATGGAAAAGTGGAGATTGAGGTGTCCAAAATATAGTGTCCCTCATCCTCATGTATATCAGATTCTTGCCTTACCTAAAATGATGTCTTTTGGTTGTCTATAATTTTTTAAACCATTTTTCTTATGTTTTATTAATTTATTTAGTAAATTTTACTTAATTTCGAGTGTTTACAATAATTACAAGTATATATATTTATATAATAATTATACCTAAAGTGTATATATGTCTTTTATATATTATTTATGTCTAATATTAATTGTATTACTCTTATAATTTATCTCTAAATATTCATTAATTTCTCAAACATAATTTGTGTATTGCTAATAACGTAATAATAAGGTAAATTATTATTATTTTAGGTATATTTTTAATATTTTATTATATTATCAAATTCTGAACCTACGAAAACTCCTCAACTAAAATCATGAAGTCCTTCGTAAGTTTCTAGCCTAATCGGGTTACATACCCAAATGCCTTAAATTGATTATTGCAATTAGTCACGCCAGTACAGGTCTCATATTTCCACCCTCTTTAAAAAAGTTTCATTCTCGAAATTGTAACATCTTAAGCTATTGTTATGGCATTTGGATCAACAGAGAATATCTTCCTCATCCTTATTCTTGATGCTAAAAACTCCTCTTGATCCTTATCTTCTAGGCTACTTACTGCTCTAACTCTTAAATCAACACTTTACCTTATGTTGGTCTTTTATGAACTCATATTTTTCTTTACTTTCCTAATCCTCTTAGTTCGTTCCAGACCATCTAACTTAACTTGAAGACCGCTTTAGAGCCACTACCGAATCAAAGTCCAACTTGCCTTTATTGATTCGGTTTGAAGTCTTGTTTTGTTTCTTTTGTTTTGCTGTTTTGAATTTTTCTTTTTTATTTATTCTCTCTAATGTAATTGTAACCACATAAAAAAAAAAAAGAGAAAAAAGAAAGAGAATGAAAGAAAAGAAAAAAAAAAGGGTCTTAGTTTATTTTTTCTTTTTTCTTTTGGTTAATACATAAAATAAGATAAAGTACAATAAAATGAAAAAAATAATAATAAAAAATATAAAAATTATTTTATAACTTAGAAAAATCCATTTTTTAAAAATAAAGTAACATAAACTAACTCTTTCCAAAATTAGGACTTTTTTAGTATTTAAAAAAAAAAATCAAATTTAGAACCCTCTTTAGAAAGTTTTCCTCAAATAAATTTGAATTAAGTTAAAGATGTAAACCCAATTTTTTTTTTTTTTTTAGAAATTAGAATGAACTTACTTATCTAAAGATTTATCAAACGAACTATAGAAAGTCTAATCTATAATAAATGGTATATAGGTACCTACGGGGTGACTTAAAATATAAAAAATTTTCTTTTTCCATCTTTTGTAAATAATCAATTTAATTAACTTAGTTGCATGTGATATGATTTATTGTTTATGTAAAATAGAAATTAAAATCTCAATAGGGTATATTAAAAAGCAAATCTAAATTCGGAAAGTTAAAAAGTAGTACCTATTATGGGTTTAATAAGATAGCTCTTAGATCCAAAACTTCGGTTTTCCAAACCATTCTCCTTAAAATTTGTTTTTCAAGTATACTAGTATTTAGGTTAAATCGATCCACCTAATCGATTTAACTTAACTTACCATTTTTCCCAATTCTAGTTTAGTAGTGATTCTAAGAATTTTCAAAATGCGTTTAAAAGCTTTAGTTTTCCTTAGTTTTTAGTCGATGATCAATATTAAATGGATAGAGATTAATAGTAATCAGATTAAGGAAAATTTATAAAAATAGGGAAAAAATCTACCTCGATAGTCCTTTAGTCATCTCAAGAGGAAAGACCTTAGTGCTACTATTGCCATCAATTTCTTGGCACAAATCATGTAATACCTTAAGATTTTGAGCTAATTCAATAACCCTAGGATTTGAGTCCCTAAATTTAAGACATTGGACTAAGTTATCCATTTTATTTCAAACTTTATAGTAAAGTTAGAAAAGTTAGACAAAGTAATTTAAGTAAAATCAATTTCTCAAAATAAGCTATATAAAAATATTAGTTTAAGAAAAACGTCAATTTATCAATAAAACAGATAAACATAAAATTTAAGCATTTAAATATAACGAGATATTAGAGATAAGTTAATTAACTTTAAAAAATAATAAATGAAGTTGAATTATACATAATATATACGTATTACATGTGATATACATTATATGTATTAAATATATATATAATAAATTATTCTTATTAAAATTAGGTAAAATAATGGAAAAGTAATAAAAAAATTAGATGGATGAGTCATCAAACGATGTGTCAAGTTGGTATCAATTGGAAATAATGAGTTAACACTTGGTTAATGAGGGGATGACATATGGTGCCTAGGAAAACATGAAATTGACATATGTAATTTCACTTTTTACATGCAAAAAATCCTAAAACATATAAATAGGGCTCTAAACATCATTTACAATATTTTAGGAACCTAAAAACACAAAAACATAATTTTAGAAAATTCGAAAAAAAAAATAAAAAACAAGAAATAGGGTCAAAATGGGTCTAGGGCGGTTCATGTACCAAATTACAACCTGACTTGGAGGGGCATGGAGGTCTAGTAGAGGGTGGCCGAAGAAGGCTTTTCGACAAGGTGCGGCAGTTCAATGATAGTTGGAGGTTGTCGGTTTAGGTGAACTAAAATTCAGTCTGTAACTTATTTAATTTTGTAAAAATATCAAATGTTGTCAATTAATTATAAAATTTGGTTTTCTAGAGTTCTTTTGTGTAAATTAATGTAGTAATTTTATTTTAGTTAAATAATTATTGAAAATATAAATTCCTTAAGAAATGACTTTATTTGGATGAAAATTGAATTAAATTTTAGAAATATTAAATAATACCCTTTCAAGTAAAAAATTTGTATGTAACATATCTAAAATATTTATTTAATTTTAGTAACAATAATTTTTAAAAATAATCATGTTTACTATTTATTGTAATTATTTTGGATAAAATAAGAAATTTTGCTATTTTATTGAATTAATTAGTTTTTAACAAAATCAAAGTATGAGCCCTATGTATTATGATTTCTAGAAGTTTATAATGATGTTTGGGACACTTTAATTTTATCTTGTGATTAAATTCACTTATTTGATTAATTTTAACTAATTTTGAGTTAAAATCACTATTTTAATAAAAATAGATAATAGCTAACTTAGTGTAATTCATGACCAATAATTAAACAGCATATTTTTGTGAGTGTATAAGATTTTTTTGTGGAATTAATTGGGCTTGTATACTATTTATTATGTATTTTAATAATATAAACCTATATATTAACCTAAAATATGATATAGTAATTAGTACTAATATGATATTTGTTAAATATGAAAGGATTAGTATTTTTGGGTACACAATGAATGTTGACTAGCTTGAGAAATGAGGAAATTTATGATTTTTAATTTATATTTAGGGTTTATTTGGGTTAATTATGAATTTATAATAATATATGGTTGAATTGGTAATACGAAAGGATATTTTTGGACTTTGATAATATTAAAAGACTTAATTCTTAAGATATCTTAATAGTACTCAAAATAACGATCGTAACGATATAAGGTTTACTAAAATCGAATAAGAAATGAGTAAGATACGGTCAAACAAAATTTAAAAATGTGAAAATGAAAGCTTATCACAGTTCGGGTTTGACTCATACTTGACTTAGAAGATGTGTTTATATTTTCATAGGTGTGATAAGTAAGGAAGGATCACATGGCGAAGTTTAAGATTTTGCATTATTACTGAGTCTAGGTAAGTGGATTTAACTTATGTTTAGAGTTGATATATTGCTACTCGTAACATTGAGTGTTATTTGATGCTTTATTGATTGAATAGGAGTATATCTTGGGTGAACTAATATTTTGCTATGATGAATGTTGATATGGTAATTATGAATGATAGTAATTGTACCTTGGTTGAATTGTTATGTTGTTACGTTGAGTAATAAATCGTGTTTATGAATGATTGTGCTAACTAAGGAAGTTAAGTGACTGCTAACTAAGGAAGTTAAGTGACTGCTAACTCAATCTTTTAGGTGTTCACCTAAGTGAACCTTAAGTAAGATACTAGAATTCTGTTATGGAGAGTTTGAAAACTAGAATCAAATAATTAGGTTGAATAAAACTTAAAGATTGATTGTGTTGATTGATATTCTTGAGTTGCTATTGCATATCATGGCATGGCATGGCACAAAAAGGGACTTACAGGTCGAAACTTTTAGAATGAGGCTTCTAGGTGATCATGGAAAGAATATTTTGTTTGATATTCCTTGTATATTTTAACCTTGAGACATGTCATTACTGGTATTAGGGTACGATTTCCAATGAGGGCATTTAAAGTGTTAGTAAAGTTATTATTTCAAGCATAGCATTGCTGTTAATGGCTAATTTGTGTATGTTCGTATCTACTATAGTAAGATAAGTGTTTAAGTGTAGGCGGTGTTGTTGTTCTGTAGAATTTGAAGCTAATTAACAAAATATTAGTATGTTGGGTAACGGTAGTGTTGTTAGTATTATTGGTCATGAAGTGGTAGCTATAGATTATTTTAATGGTTTTGAATTTTCATTGTGATGGTTTTTACTGATGTAGTACTAAGTTGCTGTAGTGATAGTTGATTGTCTTGGTAATGTCCATACAATGATAGACCTTAGTATTCATGCAGTCATGGGTGATGTTGAGAGTACCACCTAAAACTAGTGTGAGGTCAAACAATTAAACCCTGAAGTCCATTGATGACCAACTTCATTGCCTTACCGAACTCATGGAGAACATGATGATGGTCGTCCAGCTAATAGCTAATGTCCGGCCTTATTGCAGCTTAGGTTGATGATCGAGTTGATAATAAGGCTAATAGGCATGGTTTTTGAGATAAACAACATCATCACATAGTTGGAAATGTTTGAGTTGGAGGAGTAGGAAGTTAAGCTAAGAGAAGGATCATCCTAGATGATGTAGAGGAGGAAAATGAGGAAGATGAAAAAGAGTATCATGAGGTTGAAGCATGCAACATTAAGCTTCTTAAAGTCTTGAAAATGTGAAAGTCTAGATCTCAAACTTCTTAAGAAGTGGAGGTGTATACGAATAATTAGATTGGGAGGAAAAGGTAGAAAAGTGTTTGATGATCAACAATATGTTAAAGAAGTGAAAGTCCAACTTTCCACCTTAGAATTCTCTAGATATGTAATAATGTATTGGAAGAAGCTAGTAGCTACACAAAGAAGGGATGGACGATGTAAGTATGGAATTAGCAAGAGATGAAGAGATTATTGTGAGAAAGATTCATTCCTGAGTCTTATCTTCACGACTCCTTTGAAAAGTTATAAGAGTTCAGATAAGGAAGCAAATTCATAGATGAATATGTCAAGGAGTTTCAAATGTTAAATGATCTGTTATGAAGTGGACGAGGGTGAGCCTTAAACTATTGAAAGGTTTATTATCGGGCTTATGCATAAGATAAGCAATGTGGAGGTTACTCAAATTGGAAGAAGTTATTAAAATTGCATAAAGAGTTGATAAGCAAAGGAAGAACAACCCATTTTAAGCTAGTTTAAGCTGACTTATTCAGTTTAGTTGAATTGCTCAGCTTGAGAATAGAAGGCCAACAAGTATTGACCTTGTGAAGAGAGAGGAGGCTAATGTTTGACTTGTTGAAGGGAGGATGGAACTAAAGAACTGACCTGTTGAGAAACATATTGAGAGGAGGTTTGAGAAGTGCCAGTTTTCTAGAAGGAAGAATTATGAGATTAAATGCTTTAAATGCCTTAGATATGGGTACATAATTGCTTAGTGCTCAAATAGGCAAGTCATGATCATAAAAGGTAATAGAGAGGACAATGTTGATGATGATGAACTAGTGCAAAATGTAGTGGTTGAGAAGGAGCTAGATGAAGAAACTTATGTATATGCTACCTAGGGTGAAGCATTAAGTCTAGACCTTAGAAGAGCATTAAGCGTTGCACTGAGCTTTAAGGAGGAACATCACAAAAATTTGTTTCATACCAAGTGTAAGATTAAGGACAATTATTGATAACATGCAATTAGCATACATATTCTAAGATGATTTTGTGCAATTTGGTATATTAATTTAGTTAAGTTTATACTATTTTAGAGCTTAATTTGTTTAATTTTCATTTTTAGAGACTTTGGAGGCATTCAATGAACTTTTGAAGACCTTTATTAAGTTTTGGAGCATATTTGAATAAAAACATTGATCAAGGATTTAAAGTGAAAGGATTTCAAGTGAGAAATGAAGTCTAAGATCTATGGCCACATACCCCTTATCATTTATTCCCATTGAATTTTGAAGATTTCAAATTAATTACAAGATTACATCCCTTCACCACGGCTATATACTTTGGGTATTGATATGCAATGATTTACGAATTTTCTAATTTTGTTAGGTTTTCTTGGTAAATCTAGGTCCGACTCTTATAAATGGATGTATAGGCCTGAGTTTGCAAAGAGAGCCCCCTTAAGACGAGTTACTGGGTAAAATTATATTGGGGGTTTCTCATCTTTCTTCTTATTTTATTTCATTATGTTGTTATTTTAATTATTCTTGATTAATCGTTATTGAACCCTAATTTTTGTAGCAAAATCTTCTTTTATTTAATCTATGATATTACTTTTGAAGATCTAATTATACCGTACATATTATCATTAATAATATTTACTAGGGTTGTTAAATTGATGTTTGAGTTTGTTATTGAGTAAGTGAGTCCTTCAATGAATAGACTCGTGTAATTAGAAGGAATTAGAGCTAACTAAAACGTTTAGCAGTTTGGTTTTTCTATATTAAGGTAACCTAATAGCGGGATTCAAGGTTTTAGTGCAATTATGTGATACTTTATTCTTAAGCAATTCTAGTAGAGTGGTATTAGGGTTATGAATTAGCTAAAGATGCGAGTATGGTTAATTTAGACTAGGCATCTCTACAATCCAAAGAGTTATTGAGATTGAAAGTTACACAAAACTAGGTAATAAGTAACAATAATATATTAAGGATTATGAGCTCTTTAATTTAATGAAATCATACTTCTTTATTTTATTTAGTTTTGTTTATTTTATTTATTTTTGTTTACTTTATTGTTTTCCTCTTATTTACTATTCCTTGTTTATCTTCACTTTTTAATCAAAATAATCCGACATTGTTAAGTTAGGTAATTGGAGATTTTGAGTAAATTGCTAGTAATATAAGGTTCTTACTGTATGGTTCCTTATGGAATTGACACTCAAACTTACATTCATTTTAAATATACTATAACTTGACCAGGTTTATTTACTTGATGTCAATCAAATTTTTGGTGTTGTTATTGGGGAACTAATAGAGTAACTTAATTAGGATATTAGTAAAAACCCTAATTTCCCAATTATTTGAATATGGTTGTGGTAAATCTTCCTTACAGTTCCTTTAAGTACTTTCTTTACTAATGTGCTCCTAATTTCTAAAGTATTGTAGGTATTAACCATAGAATTGAATTATAGGAAGGAGTCAACCATCGAGCTGACGACGTTAAACGACCTTAGGAGGTAGCTCAAATTTGATTTCTTTTAATTCTAGTTCTTAGTTTGTTTTGTTTATTTTGTTGTCATATCTTAGGCAATTTGAGTATTAAGTCTTTGAGACATTAGTTAGTGTGTTCCCCTGTTTTGAACAATTTAATTCCCTAAAAAATAGTTATCAAATTTTATTTGTGCAATAATATATTGAAGTTGTCACCTAATCGAATTGTTATTTGATTTAATTTTTTCTTCAATTCACTATTATTTTGAACTTTTCAAAGAAATTTTAGGAAACAGATTAAAGAAAATCAACGTGCTTTAAATTCAAGAATTAGAGGAAGAATATGGCTAAAGTCTACAATCATGGACTTGGATGGTGATCCTCTCGTAAATAATTTTGGGAGGAACTTTGTAAATTTTTGGACAAGAGCTCCATGGCTAGGACTATACCCAAGATCCTTGATTATGGTTATGCTAAGTTTGCAATATTGTGGAAAAGGTAAGGACCACAGTCATACTCTACAGCCGTGATCCTTGGTTGTAGTCTAGAAGGAATTTAAAAACCACAGGTAAAAGCTTTCCATCTCATTCTAAACTTTCATTCTCTCTCTAAAACTTCACTTCTCTCTCAATCCTTTCACTATATGATCACTTAATCTTCACAAATCTTCAAAATCCAACCTCTTGCACAACAAATCAAAGAAACATGCTGAGAATTAATCACGCAGCTCATAAGAACTCTTCAGGAGCCATTCTTATAAATCCTTTGTTGACATTTAAGGAAGTCTGGCAAAGGAAGAGATATACCAGGTTATCCAAGAAAGAGTTTTCTAAAACTTCATTCTTGAGTTGGGAGCTACTTATTTATTTAGGCTAACTATGATGCCAAAATGAGATAGCTAATAAAGTTTGGTAAGTCAGACCAACTAATGTCAATTAACGAGTTGATTTATAAAGAGTTGATGTTGGAAGTCCTAAGTACTCTGAGGTTAGCATATGACTACATAGATCATGGTAGACATAATACTTTGTATTTCAGGTGCAATGGTCAGGATGTGACCATGGAGTTTGATTACATACGTGTTCGTATGGGAATATATTCTCCAGATTATGTTAAGACTTGTGAGTAAGGAAGATACCTAATAAATTGCCTCAAGGACTTAGTGATGCTCATGTATGGGTAGATTTGAGTAATGGAGGAGGAGTTTACAACAAAGGAGATATAAAGCTTCTAAGTTGAGAGATCCAACTCTCAAACTTATTCATTATGTGTTGGCTAGAGGCTACACTAGGGGGAAAAATAGTTAAGGATTAGTGAATGAGAGGGATATCTTATACTTGCATAGTTTAGTTGAACAACGCCCCATTAATTTAGGTGTTAGGATGGCTTTCTTTCTTAAGAACTACGTTACCAAAGGCCATTCTAGTTACATTTTTACAGGTCTCTTTATCACTAGGTTGGTGAAAAATACTCTTGTTTTACATGACCTCCCTTACATATAGATACTTGAACATAGACTTCTGCATCAATTCAACCTAACTTGGAACTAGCCCTAAATCACTGGTTTACGAGTTGGTAATGGAGTGAATTAGTAGTCTAAGGGCCAATTCAGCAACCCTTGAATTGTAGATTTTTTTTTTTTTTGGCTTTTTCCAAACTTCTCTTAATTATTATAAATAATTTATGGACTATTTGTCTTTTTTTTTTTAACTAAATTGAAAACAATATGTTATTACTCATGATTCAATTTTTTTTTATTTTGAAATATTTCATTTAGACCATATGAGCGTGAATGTGTAATGTTATATTATATATTGTATATTATATAGTATATTATATAAAGTATATATGTATATTATAATATATATAGTATATTAATTATTATTTATTATTTATACTATATACTTGTTTGCATTATCTATATTATATATAGTATATTATATATTATTTATAAATATATTTTTACATTTTAGGGTTGGCCTAGCCTTAAACTATTAAGCCAAAGGCTCGTTGATTCAAAGGGTAGTAAGGCCCTTTAGTTTGATGACTCGCTAACTCAGTAGGTTACCATGGTTAAACAACTTAGGCCTTTAGGCTTGGTAGTTCAACGATTAGTTTAGGCTTGCCCAAGGTAGGCCTAAGCGAGTTCACAAGCCTTGCTATGATGCTAGAGTGAGATAATTGATAAAATTTGGTAAATCGGACCAACTACTGATGATTAACAAGCTGATTAATAAGAGTCGACACTAGAAGTACTAAGTACTATTAAGGTTAGCATACGATTACATAGAACATGGTAGATAGAATACTCTGTATTTCAAGTGCGATAGTTAGGATGTGACCATGGAGTTTGATTAGATACTTGTTTGTATGGAAATATATTCTCCATACTATGTTAGGACTCGTGAGTATAGGGAGCTACCCTATAAATTGCATTATGGACTTAGTGATGCTCATGTATGGGTTGGTTTGAGTAATGGAGAAAGAGTTTACAACCTAAGGAGATCTAAAGCTTGCAAGTTAAGAGATCCAACTGTTAAACTTATTTATTATGTGTTGGCAAGAGGCTTCATTAGGAGGAAAAATAGTTAAGGAACAGTGAATGAGAGGGATATGTTGTACTTATGCAGTATAGCTGAATGCTGTCCCATCAATTTGGGTGTTAGGATAGATTTAGGAGTTAGGATAATTTTCTTTCTTAAGAGCCAAACTACCAAAGGCTGTTCTGGTTACATATTTGCAGATCACTTCATCACTAGGTTAGTGAAAAATACTCCTATTTTACATGAACTCCCTTACATATAGGTACTTGAGCCAACTACCCCATTGAGCTATGAATCCGTTAAGGCTATGAGACTCCCTTCAGCACCTAAAGATCTACTCCCCAAGCCTTTAAGAGAGGCAACTTCCTCATCATCTCAGTTACGACTTAGATCATCCTCTTTAGTGTTTGGTTAGATCAAGAGGATGGTGAGAAAACTACTAAAGGGATAAAGAACTTTGTTGTAGACACTCTATTTTTGCCCTTCTTTTTTTATTTTTTCAAAATTTTTAAGGTAAGGTAAAGGGTCTTAATTTAGAAAAAGCAAAAAAAAAAAAAAAAAGAAATTTAGAAAATACAAAAAATTAAAAATTTAAGAAAATCCAAAAAATAAAAATAAAAAAATTTAGAAAAATACAAAAAAATAGAAAATTTAGGAAAAGCTAAAAAAAAAAAAGATCATTAGAAAATACAAAATATAGAAAATTACAAAAAACTGGAAAGTCACCAAAAAATAGAAAAATAAAGGATTTAGGAAATATACAAAATAATAAAATTTTTTAGAATAGAAATTTTTAATAAAAATAAGCAGAAGGCCGTTAGGCTTTGGCTTAGGAACAGGCCAACGATTTAACGGATAAGTATTTAGATATTGTATTGGAGTTTAGCATGAGGTCTTAAGTTCAAACCTCACTAAAAGCATAAAAAAGTTGTTTTATCTTTTTTAATAAACACACATTGCACTGCTACGTGTCAGGATCTCATTGTACTACGTGGCATCAAGCAATCGAACCACATTTACATGGATCCACATGTTAGTTACGTAGCGTACACATGGCATGACATGTGTCACTCGATATACTATGACAAGTTGTAACGTATTACGACAGGACATGTGGCATTTCCCTATTAGAGGACACGTGGCATTTTCTTATTGGATGACACGGTTGATGGGGTGCCACATCAACCCCTTTTCTCTCCTTTTCCTTCCTCTTTCTCCCCATTTCCCGCATTTTCCTTAGATTTTCTCTCACTTTCCTTCTTAGTCAGTCAACTTCAACATTAATTTTAAGCCCTTTATTATTGCAATTTTACTAAATTAATGGTGAAATTGCAAAATAGGCATGGAATACTACAATTTGAGCCCAAAAAATATCTTCATTACTTTGATTTAATTTGGTCAAAATTGGTTTGAAAAAAGGAAAATAAAACAAAAATTGGATGAGCATCGAATCCAATTTCCTTTTCAAAGTTCAAAATATACACAGTAATAAATAAGAGGCGAATAAACACACAGGGGATCACTCACTCACTGTCCAAACATTGTACACACTGAACCACATTCACACTGACCAAATAGTACATATGAACAACACCCATGCCATTAGCCTCTCTCACCCACGATATGCTCTTGCTCATGACTCTCTCTCATACATCCCAACATTGCCCAATGCTACTGCAATAGTCACTCTTGATTGGCTAATATCGAGCAACACCATTTCCCATCACTCGCTCAATTATTAGCACATGATTATCCTTATGCCAACCATTGTATGGCCAATATATGGCTAACCACCATTAACAATCATCTCCCAATTGCAACCTTGATTCCACTCTCAAACTCACTACAAACCTATGGCTACTGTCTACTCTACACATAACACAACACCACTTTCGATCTCCTTCATCATTGCTCAACCAAAAACACAACCCTCGCCCAAATATCTACTAAATCCCTTGCAACATTATGTAGCACCAAATTACCCTCGTTCGTCTAGGCATTACCAGTGTGACTACCATTCCTATGCTACATACCCAGTAGCGTACCCTCTTTTGACACCCCCATTGTCGAAAGCTATAGCCAATACAACTCGAACCGGACACACATAGAAATATGATACATACTATCAAGTACCTAATTCGACCCTTATGAATAGTGGACTCTCTCTCTCCGTCTCACACACAATTTCTCTCATTACCAAACCCAACATCCTCTCCTTTACCCATCTTTGACCACCCTCTTCAAACACACCATGGCAGCTACATATGCCACGCAAACCCAACATCCGACCACCCATAAGCCTCGATTTAACATAGACCCACCATTGATAGTGAGCTAACATAACACATGTAGACCACATCTCTCTCAATCTAATAACCACTGCCACCATGCAATCCTAAACTACCACTAATGACTAAGTTAGGCCATGGCACTTCGCCTACCCTCACTAAACATAATAAAACTCCCATAAAACACCCTTCCCTACTTGTTTTGGTGGATGGATTGGCCTGAGTTGCACCTCCAATGCCATTGTTTCCTTCCTAGTTGCATATGTGCATGGTATGTGATCGGGTTGGGCAACCTGACCCGCCACCCGAAGTTCGACTGCAAATCTGCTCCACATTTGTGCTTGACTCGCTGCTCCTGATTTGTATATCCTACTCTTTTGGTATAGTCTTTCATGTTGTTATTGTATTTAAAAGAAAAAGAAGGAATCCAAAGAAAGTAAAGAAAAAAAGAGAAAAAGAAAAAAGAAAGAAAAGGAAGGGAAAAAGGCAACAAAAAAGAAGAAGCTTAGTTTAGTTTTATTTCTATTTTTAGTTTATGTATAAATAAAAATAGATGAAATAAAATAAAGAAAAAATAAAAAATGAAAACTATTTTAACACTTAGAAAATAAACTTTCTAAATAAAAAACATGAATAAATTCTTTTCTAAATTAGGACATTTTACAATTTTCCAAAAAAATAAACGTCACTAATTTAAGGCCCTTCTCGTTTAGGTGTTTTTCTTTGAAACAAATCAAGTGGTTAAAGAATTTAAACCCGACCATTTTCAAACTAAAAGACACTAACGAATTAAAGTTTTATTGAATAGACTACAAAAGTTTGATCTTGAATAGTAGGTACATAGGCATCTGTACGTATGTAGGCATCCGTATATATGG